>CM056173.1:42824047-42924209 GCA_029691765.1 Entomobrya proxima | reverse complement strand
ATGATGAGATGCTTTTTTACTGTACTTCTTCTTCTGCTGCTGCTGCCATTTTTACATTGCTGCTGGTAAAATCTTCCCCAAAAAAATCTGCATAATGTGTCTTGCAGATTTTTCCACAAAAAGTGGATGAAGGCTGCAATGGCAATTATTACGTAAAAGATGATTTGCAAGAATTGCTCCGTTGCTCGCACAACTAGCCAAAGTGATTCTGTGTAAAAACAGTGAATAATCCAGGCATACAAACAAGGTTGCATTGCATTTTTGCTGCTAGTAAAGTTGTATATAGCCGTCATCTTCATCACACCACCACCACATCATAATCCTTCTCTTTCATCATGTCTTCCATCCTGTGGCCATTCCATAAAATCTAATTCCCTGTGTGAACCAATTCTTTATGACACATTCAATTTGTTATGTACTTTACTAACGAACCTTTACCATTTACCAATACATTATTTTTTATAACTGACTTGTTATTGGTATTCACATTTACTATCGTTGTAAGTCATCAGATTTAGAATCCCAAGAATTTTCAACTTGTCTTCTGAATAGTTATGTGTTTGCGTACGCATGGGGTTTTCAAGCAATTAAAAATGAGTCTTGGACGTCGTCAACCGGTACATTTGTACTGGAATAGTTTATAAGAAACGGAAAATTGTGTACCTGGTCTCCACAAACAAGTTGAGAACCTAGCCTTAACATTCTTTATTAATATGGGAAGATGTCCTTATTTGTAAGGTACTACTGCTACGCACACTCTCTCGTCATCTTATCCTCTCTTCTTTCTTCATCATCATCTTCATAAAACTTGAACAAATTTATTATGCTCTCCATGCTGCGCATACCACACTGGCCATTGTGCGAGGACAATCATTGAGGTTATTACAGACACCGTATTTATCATCATTATTATTATTTTAGGGTAGACGAGAAATGCAACTGGTCTCCCTGCAGCTTGCACTTTCATGCTAGATTCTTTCTTTTATATATTTTCATTTAGTTTTTATACATTTTTTGTTATAGAATGCTAGCTGCTGTTAATGCTGCTGTTGTTGATTCACTAGAAAAGGATGAAAGTGTAAAATGAAAAGAGAGGTAAAAATTGTAGCCCATAAAATCCCCTTCTATTCAACATGAAAGGTAGCCAAGCAGGGGACTGATGTAATTTCTGGTGGTGTGACTTAAATAAAAAAGGCCTACCTGAAAAAAGTGTGTAGTCCACTTGAAAAGCTTAGACAAAACGTGCACAAATGGGCTCATGTATTGGAAACCCATATACTTTTATATTTTCTCAGGTAAGTACCTAACTAATGTTTTTACCTGTCTGTCGGTGGATCCTACCCATTTCCTATATACCAAACAGGACAGTATATCTACCTATTTCATACCTACTTTATTTGGTGGTGAGACTGGAAGGTACATAAAAAATGAAATGTGTGAGTGTGTACCTTTACGTACCTTTGGTATGCTTCAATTTCCTTTTGTGCCCCACAACTTTTCTCACTAAACATAGTATGCTCACCCTATTGTAATGCAAGAATAGGAATGATCTGACAAAAAAACCAGAAAAATAGTAAAATGCATAGGTATATGTATGTATATGCTGTTCAAAAAGAAGAATTTAAAGCTTAGAAAAAGAGGATGAACAAGTCTACTTTGTGAAGAGGAGACAAACATAACAGAACATTATATAAAGTTGAACATACCAGGGCTGGCCATTCTCGGTGGTGTGCTGTGCCACAGAGAATCCAAAATACGACGAGGGTTCACCCCGTTTAATGACAGGTAACTTTGGTTCAAGGTTGAAACTGAGGACACCACCACCACCATCCTCATTTAGAAGTTGTGAGAGGGTCGCGATCAGAAAGAAGAGCACTTGAGGAGAAGAACCCATCGCTGAAGTGGCTCTTCTTCTGGGCAACAAAGTACTTTCCATGATGATCAGAGCTTGACGTTTTATTTCGTTGCGTTTTTTCTCACTATATTCCTTTAGATTTATATATCTGTCTATTCAATCTCTACACTTTTCTCCATCACCTTTTTGATTTTGGTGCAACATCGTTTTTCTTTGGAAAATAATAAAAAGCTCTTTACATTACTAAACCTTTATATAAGCACTTGAATACCAATTTTGTTTCTACTTTTTTGTGCTACCGGTTTGATTAGGTTGAAAATTTACAGATTCACCGAGTACGCATAGGCATGCATGCATACACAAGTTACACGGACATGTGCTTTTTTTATTTTAGGGATCTACCTACCTATCTGTCTCCGTTGTCTCCCTATTTTAATTTATTTACCTTTACAGCAGCACATTCAGAGACAAGTATCAGTCCATTCAATTCACCACACAAGAACAAGACACACGTGAACAAAAAAAGAAGCCTGAAGATTTATTGACTCTTTTAAGTGGAGTGGACATGGCTCCTTATTGGATGCATAGCCAACTCTGACACAACCACATAGAAACCAATAAATTTTAAAAAGTTCGAATGAAAAGTGTCGTCTCACATAATTATTTTTATCTTTGGACAAGAGAACGGAACAAAAAGCGTAATATTTTGTTCATGGTCAGATTTAATAGTGCTTTTAATAATAAGCGGTTTATTTGTTCCCATGCTTTTCATAATGTATTATATCATGCATGCTATAAAAACCCCGATTCCTGTTTAGTTTCGGTAAAACACAAAGTCATCATCATACTGCATCCATTTCACAATCATAACAGCACAATCGAAGTGATCATTTTTATTGGCTCAATCGTCAGTTCCACTTTTCTTTTTTCGGTAGCTTTTTATGGAGGCATTATCATACATGTGTAATGTAATACTTTCAGTAAGGCTGATGAGAAGGACGAAGAAACGGGTTGATGATGTTTCATGTAGTCAAATGTGAAAGCATGTCTAACTTTTTACCTCCTTTGCTCTTTGTTCATGCATTGCATTATTCGGATGGATTGGTAGATCAGTTTGAGTAAATCACCTTGCTACTTTCAATATGTGTACGTATTGTGCAATGTGCTCTAGAGCTCTGATGTTGCTTTTTTTGTAGTTTATTTTATTGTGGCGATGACAACATGTGTGTTCACAAAAGACTCTTTAGGCTGTCAAACTTTTAACTGCACACACATGTTTGAAAGTACAACCGAGAAAGACAGTGATGAAGCTTCGCCAAGTCGGCCACGGGCAATGTGATTAAAGTACGTCACACTAAAGAGAAAAACGCCAACCGAACCACCGCAGAACGGATGAAAACTATGTTTCTTTATTTTGTCACGGCTTAAGTTTTTTTTTGCAAAAAGGAAAAGTAGTTCGTTGGGATGCCATACGATTTTTTAGAGAATGCACACACTCTGCATACTAGTTTGCATCAAGTAAAAGGAATCTGGTTGATTAGAGCAGTAGAACAAAAGACGTTTTTGGCTTTTTTATTGCCATGATAATAACTCTAGCATAAGCACGTTGCACGTTTTTCCAAGCTGTTTTATTTCATGTTCCAAATTCGACATGGCATTATAGACAGACAAGCGTTTTTAACAATGAATGCTATATAGGCAACATTTGTACAGGACGGCAATAAGTTTTAAAAAGTTGACATTATAACAGTTTGTAAGACACTCGTTTAATATCGACTTATAATGCTCAATGCTCATGTAAGTCTACTTTTTATAACGTCACCGGTGGGAAATGCTTGTGTTGCATTTCACTTTGTTCTGCACACTACTCTCTGCACTTGTTTTTCTGGATGAGTTGAGAGTGAGTAAGCTTTACATGATTACCTGGATCGGAACTGTCAAAAATTACTCTCTCACAGACAGACACACTCACACAAGTTCTCTGGAGAAATGATCTTTATCATGTGCACCTTTTTAACTAAATGGTTGTTAGGCCACTTTTTCACTCCAACAGTTTAGGTAAAGCACAAATAAAGATAAAGTGTCAAGATTGCAGAGAAACTTTGAACGCACATTTGAAAATTTTGAAACGACTAGGCAACAATGGAATCAAATATATTTTCTAGTAGAAAATAAAATTGTTTCGTTTTTAGATTTTCTTACTGTCTTTATATGTAGCAATTGCAACTGAATAAAAAAACTGGCTAGATAGCTGTTAGCTTTTTCTAGCATGCCTTGCAAACTTTTTTATTCGCCATGCAACTCTACGTTGCGTGCCCTCAGAAAACACCAAACAAAAAAACTATGTATTATCGTGCGGCAATAAATGCCATTTACTTTTGCAAGCTCGATTCCGTCTTCGCAGTCGTCATCGTTAAAAAGTATGAAGACTGAAGACGAAGCAGCAGCGCAAAAAAAATAACGAGAAGACGTGCCAACTACATCTCCACATGAGAGTCTGAAAGAGACTGATTCTCCACTGCTGCTGTTTTATGGATCTTTGCCTGGTTTGTCTGCTCACGCTGGTGTGGATCCACTCTGCTAACAACTCACGACAACAACGACTACGGCACCACGACACGATGTGAATGTGCTTCTTCTTTAAGCGAGGGAGGCTGTTTGGCTTTGGCTAAAAGGATAAAAGTTTGTGTGTGTGCATGTAAAAGTTTTGTAAGTTGGAAATAGAAGAGCATCCTAGTAGAACATTTTCATAGCTTTTAGTAAAATAGGTGGTGGTGGTGGTAACAAGTCAGAAGCATATATATTGTAGAGCAAACTGATACACAAAAAGTCGAAAAAGAAAAATGGGAAATGGAGAGTTGGAGAGAGAGTGCAAGCAAGTTACACACTGTATTAAACCTTTAAAGCTTGTATGTGCTTGTAAAAGGCGAAGCCCTCTCTTGTGTCATCATTTCTCCCTTTACATTTTCACAGACAGTGAGAGATGTGTAGATAGAGAATAGAGACAGAGTATGAGAAAAGTTGGACAAAATTCCTTATGCACATACTTGATCTTATAAAGAGAAAAGTAATCATAATGTTAGCAAAGAGTCTCCAACCAACTGGCTTGCAAGTAGAAGAAGTGAGTGAACAAACTGCCCAGCAAAATAGATTCACTTAAAGTGTTTTGCTGGTACAGGCATTTTTCTTTGGCTGGCAACTTGCTAGAAATTGCTACAACATGAAAAGCATTCTTCCTTAAGATCCCCTCAAGTTCTACTAGTACAAAAATTACATGAAAACTTGTAATAGTACATATTATGCAGTATATAAGAACAATGTTTAGAAACCGATCTGAGCTCATGAGAGTCTCCTCAATATTTTCTTCTGACAGTGGTTGTTTGTACCAGCTAGAGCCAACATTCCCTGTAAAAACCGCTCCTGCTGCTCTGTGCTCTCTGTCTAGCCAAAATATTATGGAAAGGAATGAACAAGCTATAAGAACAAGAAATAGAAATAATAATATGTATGATGATTATACAAGATTATTACATCATTGTTGTTCAACTCTTTCTCTTAATAAAAAAGGAAAACTACAGAGAAAAAAACTATTGCTCTATATGAATTCTCTTAACTTGCTCTTGCTTTTTTTGTGCAGAATATATAGTTAGTATGCTGACTGCATTACAAAAATCATCTCTTTGTGTGTCTGTCTCTCTTTCCTAGTCCGTATTATATAGTGTTTTGTAGTAGTTAAGTAAAGTGGATTCGGACTTTTTGACTTGTTCTTTTAACGTCTTTTTCTTTTCTTAAGCTTACCACCAGTTTTCCATACATTTTCTCTCTGAGAGATTCAGTTGCAGGCTGCACAGCACAGTGTACTGACTGTGCACATTTTCATTTTCATGAAAGCCTTTTCATTTTTGCTCTGTCAGCCAAAGAACGCGTAATGTCAGCAAAAGCAGCAAGGAAACAACAACTGGATCTTCTGTTGCAAAGCTTTTTGCACTTTACGCTTTTCAACGTTTTTTTTTCTTTTGGAAGAAAATTTTAGCTGCTGGGTTGGTTCAGTGCTCTTTCAACCTTAAAAATTGCATTGATATTAGTAGTATTGCCATTATTCCATTTCCCAAAAGCATTTCTTGTGGTATTGTAAAAAAAAACGCTTACGGGCAATAGTACTATACCAACTAGAAATGAAATATATGCTTTAAAAATCTAAAATGACGTGTTTAGCCAAACTGCGTTCACCAAAGGAAGCCAATAGTAAACAAAGTCAAAGGAATTAAAAGAAAAGATGATGTAATGGATGGATGCACAAAGATTGAAGGCATGGTTGACTGCTGGCTTTACGTTATCCCAGGATTAAAATCATGTAGCGTGAATTAGATGTTCGAACTTGGAATACGGTTACGTAATCTTAGTCTGAAAGCCTAGTTGTGAATCGGATTTATGATGATTTGCTCTGGAAAAGATTTGCACTTTCCTGCTAATCTTATAATGACATGACTTTAAGGATGGGCCGAAATACTTGAACACTTGATTTATAAACTGGAAAACAAAACTATTAAGCAGTAATACAAAAATTAAGCGCAAAGTTAATAAATAATAAAGATATTTTGTTTTGATAGTAAAATGGCGAGGTCAATAGTCTAATGAAACATGCAGCAGGTTTTTATCTTGCGGTCAACATAAACATTTTCTTGATTTCTGATATGCCACATATTACAAACTTTATGTATATAAAAAGGTAAAACTGCAGGAAGCATTTTGCTTCCATTCAGAGGCTGGATCATAACTTTTTTCGCAAGAAATACTTTCTAGATCTTTACCTTTTAACCTGCAAAAATGCATTAAGATATAACAGTAGGCTGCTTTGCTATGAAAGAATTTTACAAATGTAAAGTGCCAAAGTCCGTTAAGCCAAGAAAAAGACATTTTTGCTTTTTTATAAATCCTTTTTTGCTTCTTGATAATAAAATGCAGTTTTGTGGTGACATTCATACCCTGCCGTTGTTAATAAATGACTATGATGTAATGGATTTTGCTGGCACTGTCACTGTCACAACAAAAAAGGTAATTTAGAGTTGATTGAAAAATCGTGATTATTGCAAATTGCTAGCATGCGAAATCAAAAGGCTTGATGATTCATAATTTTATTTAGTGAAGTTTTTACACACACTTCAAAAACTTTTAGTTGATTATGAACAGTTTTGTTAATTCATTGTACGCTTTTGGAATAATAAATAATTAGTTGAATGCTAAATTTCTTTTCGTTTTAACAAATTGAAAGTTGCTAACTAGTCGTTTTACTAACGAATGCATCGTTTTTGTGAAAAATTAATGCATCTATTAAAAAAAAGCAACGGATTTATGACAAAGTCGTCTATCAATTTGATGTACCAAAACGCCGTCCAGCCAAATCTGTGGTGAAGCTTGCTACATAACTTGAAAGCCACGCAGCATTGTGCTTTGCGCTGCTCCGCTTTTTGCTGTTCACACGCACGGTTCTGTCGTTTCGGTTTTTGCAGCTGCTGCTTTGCTTTCGGTGTAGAGTCCAAAAACATTTTTTGTGAAAGTTAATCAGTTTTTCTGATTGTAATCAAAAGTTAATCCAGTGTTGTGATTAAAATTGCAACTAAAGTTGATTTCGAGATGGCTGGTTCTGGTGACTCTCTGAGCAGTACGGTGAGGCTGAAGGTGAAGGGTCCTCCCACAATCCTCAAAACGGGTCCTTTGATTCGGGTAGCAAATCTCAATCAAACTTGGGCTCAGTTTCTTAATGACGTGTGTGGACTACAGGTAAAGTTAAATGTTGATTAAAATACGGATATTTAATCAACTTTGGGGTGATTTATTATTTATTGAATAATTAATTTGTTGAAGGTGTCCAAGGAGGATGGAGTGATTGTCCGAAACCTGTATTCTCCGCGGGGAAGAAATGGACAGTATTTCGGGTGGATGGCGGAGTTGGATGAACCCGTAAGCTTTTTAATTTAATGTTAATTAGTTAGTTAATTGACAATTAATTAATTGGTTTCTTGGTTTGGTGTAGATTGGAGTGTTCTTAAGCAAATACGAACAGAAGAAGGTCAAGGGTCAGTACACGGTTCGTGTTACAAAGAAGCGCTGGACAACGAATTGGAATGAACTACCTGGAAGTAGTACTGATCAAGGAAATGTTCATGAAGATGGACTGGACTATGAAGAAGGGGAGGTGATGGTGCCAAAGGTTAACTTTGGAAGCAGGTCGGTAAAGACGGAGGGGGCTAGTGGAGTGGATGAGCTGGATGGACGGAAGAAACTGGAAGAAGATCATGATTTTGACTGAACATTCCACATTCCATTGACAAAAATATGCTCCAGTTAGTTCATTTTCATTTCATTTTGTAGTTCTGGACTTTGACCTGACACTGTTATTATTATGACATTCGAAAGAAGTTGTGCCTAGTTGGAAATGAATGGTTTGCTAGTGTATTCTAGTTTGAGATAAATAGTAGGATAGAATTTGATGCAAAAATAGCTTAGATTCTAATAAGTCAGTTTTAAAACAATAATTGTAGAGTAATGAACATTTTACTATTTTGTATTTAAAACCATTTTAAACGCATTGATTCATTTTGAGGTTTTATTTTATTTACTATCAGAATCAGTTACCATCTTACAATCATTTAATTTATACAATCATAAATCTTCTACTGTTATCAACACCAAAAGCAAATGTTTCATTCCCTTAATACTACTGGATCCCTTAACCATATCCCACCGTATTCAAAACAATCATCAGCTACTGTAAACAGCTAAAACCAAATATATATATAATCTATTCTCTAATAACTTTACGTTTAGCAATAAATCCACTAAAACAAGATTCCACTTCTTCCATATTAACAAATTCTTTCCATAAAATATGTACCACTTCACTCATTTCTTACACTTTTCAATTAAACTTTACCCACAATAAACCTAGAGTACGCAGTTAAAATTAATTTATAAGTTATTCATTCTTACATGATACTCAAAAGAATAAAAGGGAAAACCAACTCATTACAAGTCCATCATCGCATCCTCGAAAACGTCTTCGTCCTCCACCTCTGCATCATCATTTCCCTCCCAATTCTCCTCTTCCTCATCTCCTCCCGCTCCAATATCCATTTCCAAAGTTGGCTCCATTTCCACGGTCATGTCCTCTGTCCACTTCATCCGTCTCTCGTCCAATCCCTGGAAGCCCTTATGTCGAACCTCCCAATTGATCCAATCAACGGCTTCCTCAAAGTCTTGTTTAAATCTTTGAAATCTCCGCCCCTCCAAAATCCCCCTGCCCTGACCATATACCTGTCCAGCCCCCAGATAATTGCTTCCATTGGCTTTGTCATGAAGAATATCATCAATTTTCGTTTCTGGCACCCCATATTTCAGCATCCACATTCGCTTCTGTTTAAAATATTTAAAAAACCCAAATTACCAAAAAAAATCCTCTATTTTATATTCATATAAATAATTATTAACCAACTTACATCCTCACTTGGTACGGTCAGCAGGACAGAAGGGTGGATGTCCTTGAGCATGGGGCAATCCTCCCCAATTCCAAAATAATCCTGAATCCGAATCGCGGTGACTTGTGGAGGCTTGACATGTTCCAAGTACATATTTGTTTGTGCCAAAGATAACCCATAAAACCAGTGGTCTGAAAGCACTGCAAAAAACAGAAGTATTAATTTCCTCAAAAATGACAGTTCCCCAATTTGTTTCAATCTTTTTGAACTTACCGACACACTGCTTCTCGTTAACAATGCAACTGCATTGCCACCTTATCTCATTGTGGGGCCCAACCCCCCTGCCCCTTTGGATTAGCGACATGTCCTGGATGTCCGTTTGAACCACGCCCAAGTCGTACATCGTACAAAGTCGACTTAACTTTTCCCCTATTTTGGTGTATCGAGCACCAGGAAACAGGGCGTAACTATCAGGCTTGATATAAAAATGAACGCGCATGCGTTCCAGCACATGAGCAGCAGCCAGTTGCTCACTCATCTTCTTAGTCAGGGCATGTGCCACCCCGCAAAAACCGTCCACAAATAGTTCCGCGCGGTATTGAACTAATTGAACGTCATCTTCGTTGTAGGAAAATTTGTAAAATTCCTTAAGGACTGGAATCTCCATGCGCCTGCATATAAGCATCAGGAATTTCAAAGGCGTTATCAAAACATTGCCTCGTCGAGTAAGCACTCCAAGACGGTTCCTGTTATAGCTGTTTTCCAGTCGGGTTACCGTTTCGTAACTGAAAGAATGCGGTGACACACTGGTGCTCAGCCCACGAAAGGCTTGACTTGGTGCGGGAGATTGAGGAGCTTGAGGTAGAGTTGGGCATTGGTAACCCATTCCGCTTGCGAGAGATTTGTCGGTAAGATCTCTCTCCCGCTTTCGAAGTTTCTGTAGGATGAGGGATCTAGAGTAGGATGGCGTTTGCCTGCCGATGTCCATGGATGAGTGTAGCCTTCTGGTGGTTTCCGGGAGGTTGTTGGCTGGTGAAGGGGTACTGGAGGGTTTAGTCCGTGCAAACGGAATAAAGTTGGGAGCCGGGGTGGGGACGGAGGACGCTTGAACGGAAGAGCCAGTGCTTGGACTGGTTAAAGTTTGAAGACCCAGCCGAGTTGGAAAACCACTAAAGGCGGCAGTGTAGGTGACGGAGGAAGTTGTTGCTGTTGCTGCCGCGTTATTGTTCCATTCTCGATTAAGGGAGGCAAAAGAAGGTTGGTCGGTCGCACTTAGGAAAAAGGAGGAAACGCTGGCGTCTTTGGGAACGGTGTCCGAAACGGATGGTAGCTGGGTAAAATTGGGAGAGCCAGAAAAAGAGGCGACGGAGGGAAAGCGCCAGGTGGACGAAAAGGGCGAATTCGGGGTGCGGTGCAAGGTGTAGGGACCGGGTTGTGGTCGAGAGGACTGAGGGGAAGATGAAGAAGCTAGATTTTGTCGGAAAGCCATGTTTTGTAAAGAATTTTTTAAAACTTTTGGGAACGCTTTTAGGTTGTGTGTTAATGCAACAAGAAGATAATTAGGAATGAAGCACTTTTTTACCAAGTTGGTTAGTTAAGGTGTCTGGCTAGAACACTCGGCCGATTTTCATTGGCTGGTGGAAAAAAGCACAACAAACCGAATTCTTGGAATGTGTCTCAAAAATGGCTGCGCAGGTTGAGAATGTTCTCGTGCTTGTCAGTTAAGACTATGCTTAATTAATTGCAATGGGTTTCAATACATTATGAACATTGCAAAAATTTATACACTATCATGTATACCATGCATGATTTATTAGGTAGCCCTCAGGTAGGATTATAGAACCTTTTGCTAAGCCCTAGTTTTGAAATTCAGAAATTGTCAACTAGTTACAGGATGTGTCATAAATAAAAAAGACAACTTTAAAACATTTTTATGTACAGTTACAGTAGCTTTCCGTAAAGAACAAAACTGCAAGCGCATCATAGTAGCGTCACGTCAAACAACTTTGCTGAACAAAGACAAACTCGCATCTTGGCTTTGTTTTAAGCCGTTGTTCTGTAAAGCTTGTGCTCTGAACTGCCATCTACACAGCCATTAAGTCAGCCCGTTTCCCACGTCTCATTGTTAGGCCGCGAGCTCTTCCATTCAAAATAGTTTTCCAGCAGCAGCCCAAAAACAGCAGAGCCGAGAGTGAGCAGTGCTCAGGTGGATGAGCCAGTGTGACGGTGAGAGATTAACAGACTGTTACAAAAACGCTGACAACTTTTTCGACCAAAAACATTAGGATCTTCGCACAAAAATAAAAAACTGCCAGTTTAATAGACTGTTTTGGTAGCGTAGAGCGTAAAGAAAGATGTCTGGACGTGAAGGTAAGATGCTGTTAAATTGTTAGAATTTGTGGGGTTTTTTTCAGTAGACGGTTGGAATTACTTGGCTAATAATTATTCTATTGTTTGGGTTGACAGGAGGCAAAAAGAAGCCTTTAAAGGCACCCAAGAAGGACACCAGGGAGATGGATGATGTAAGTTGGGTTTTATTAAAAAATAGACGTTAAAATGACAGAATGATGACCGTTTTTAATGAAATTTGTTAATGTATGATTTGTAGGAGGATATGGCTGCCCAGCAGAAAAGACGTGAGGAGCAAAAGGCGCTGGAAGCCATGAAGGCCAAGGCAGCTCAGAAGGGCCCACTTAGTAAGTTAATTAGTGATTATTTTTATGATTCATGAAGAAAATTAGTGAAGAAAGTGAATGGGATTTAGTTAATAATAAAAATGTCTTTGTTTATTTGTTTTATTGTAGCTGGAGGAGGCATTAAGAAATCCGGAAAAAAGTGATGGTCACTTATTATATTACCTTCTAAACTTCAATTCTACTGTATTTTTTATCAAAATTCTGTTGTTTTTTTTTCTCTTAATAATAATATGCTCAGAAGACGTATAAGTATTTGTAATTTTTTGTATTTTACAAATATAATAATGCGTTGTTCCTATCATCATTATCATTGTCCATCTCTCTGATTTTTTTATATATACTTTTAAAAAGGATTTGAAAAATGAACTTTTGTAATAAAATGTGATCTTGAAGAAGAAGAAGAAAAAAACGCAAATACTTTTTTGTATAATATTATTATTTTTTTGGATGTTAAAACGATGATCGAAGTACGTAAAACATTGTTTATTTCATTCTATTATGTGTAGAAAATAGTAAACCCATTAAATTTTTATGTGTATAGTTTGCTGGTTGGTTGTAGCTTATACAAATCCGCAGTGTAGTAACCCTTTGCACCATTTTATTTCTTTGCTAGTTCATTTGAAAGCCAGTCCAATCCCTCGTACAGACCATGCCCTTGAGTAGCACAGGTAGCCTGGATATACCACTGAAAAAGTAAAATAGTAAAATTGTCAATTGGTAGTTGAAGGTTGACCATTTCAAAACAGCTTGACAATTGGTTAATAACATGAGCAGTTTTACTTACACGTCTGTTCCGAAGACCATGAAGACCCAATTTATCAGTCAACTCAGCGGCGTTCATTGCGTTAGGGAGATCCTGTTTGTTAGCGAAGACTAGTAATACCGCATCCCGTAATTCATCCTCTTGTAGCTAAAAAACAACATCAAATGAATATTACAAAAAGTACTAAAAAGTACTGCATAATTCCAACTTCAAATGATTTCTAATTCGCGACGTTCACTTAAAATTTGAGAGTGAACAGTTTGACGGAAATCCGAAGCCTTTGAAGCAAGTACCATTTTCTGAAGCTCCTCCTGAGCCTCCCCAATACGCTCACGATCGTTCGAGTCGACAACGAAAATTAGGCCTTGAGTGTTCTGGAAGTAATGGCGCCACAATGGTCGAATTTTGTCTTGACCGCCGACTGTCAAAAACGCAATTAAAAACATGATTAAGTTACTAAAATGTACTTGGACACGTGGCATAAGTTAATAAACCATACTGTATAGTTTATAGGTTTAACTAATTTCCAACTTACCATCCCAAACCGTAAAGCAAATGTTTTTGTACTCCACAGTTTCCACGTTGAAGCCTGCAAGGTACAAGGAAATAAAGGATAAAACTACTCCCACCCATCATCCTCCTCAAAATCACACAGTTATTTCCACACTTACCAATAGTTGGAATGGTTGTAACGATTTCACCCAATTTGAATTTATACAGAATCGTGGTCTTTCCAGCTGCATCAAGTCCCACTAAAAGTTAACAATAAAACAGGAACAATTAGTTAAACCATTTGTCACAATCTGTCATCCTCCTCCTGTCACCAGAGAAACCCTTTCCATGTCCCCAAACCATCTGATCTCTCGTCAGGCAGACCATCATCCACCAAACCAGTTTTCAAACCATCTCCTCCTCCAAAAACCTGGTCACCTTTGCCACCTCCCAAAACCACTTTTGTCCACTTACCCATCAAGATCCTCATTTGCTTTTTGCCAAAAAGGCGAGAAAGTACACTGGATATTGTTAAACCCATCCTGCCTTCTTCTTCCTGTCACCTTCCTAGTGACGTGTCACTTGAGGCAGGCAGAGGTAGAAATTAAACGCACACAGAGAGTAAAGTCAGTAAAGTAGATATTTTTCCCCTATTATTTTGATTTCAGTCTGCTTATCTGCAGTTTGATTCTCCGACTACTACGTTGACTTGCAACTGATAGACGATTTTTGTACAAATCATCAGCCAGCACACAGAGGAGAGCCAGGATTTAAGTATGTGCTTGTAGCAGAACAAGCACAATATACAACATATGCAAACAAAAAGGTGTATACGACGAGTAAAATAGGCAGTTGGGGGACAGGAGCGGTTTTGGGATGCCTGAGGTCTCATAGAAACATGGCATGTAACCATGTAAAATGCATACCGATACGTTTTGATAAATGTTTCAGCAAAATCTACTGTAGGTATATATTTCTATAGCTCATGTCAAATACGATTTTGAAATCATGTGAAATGCGAAGAACTTCTTTACAAATTGATATATGTTACAAAATAGAATATAGAAGCATCCTAAGAATTTTTGATTTGCTAAAGGCTAAAAACTAGCTAAAAAGTGTTTCTCAAGAGAAAATCAAAACGTAGGGTAATATCAAGCTGTATATTTATTATGGCGAAACTTGCAGTTTTTGATACTACTAACTGTTATAGAAGCAACTTGAAGTATTCTAGTACTGAATATGATTTAGAATGACGATAATTATTTAACAGATTGCGTATATTGCAGCAGTATGTTGGCTTTAGGTTTTACCTGAAACTCAAAATATTACCGTGATCCCTGACTGCACGCAAAAACCGAACAGCAGAGCAGAATAGAAAAAAATCTTTTCAAATTACATTGAAGAGGCATACCACACATAAGACATACACAATATGCTGGTATTTGGTATACTACACTCTAAAGCTGGTCATTACGACAGTTGTTGATGATGTGTAGGTGCGTTGTACACGGTGGTGGACGGACGTAGTACATGTTCTAGATGGAATATTATTACAGTGGAATTGTGTACATGTACGTTAAAACTACTACTGTCATAAAAACCAAAACCGTTTCACCACACGATCCAATGTTCTTCGAAAGGATCCGTTACGGTTACGGCTACTTTTCCGGATATTATGAAAATAAAATCTTTAAACTGTCAGCATTTTGGACAAAGTTTCGAAGAAAACATGCAGTAAAGAAAGTATAGCTTTGCAAATCAAATTCTTTTGAAACAAATCAAGTAACAGTCTGTTAGATACGGACTACCGGCAAACCAGACAAAAACTAGAGTTTCTATTAGGAACTCCACATGTTATGCTTAATATATGAGTAAAACACGGCGCATTTATATTGATGATGCGGAGGATAATGATATGGATGGATAGACTGAAACACAGAAGCGGCGGCAGGAAGAACGTTGTAAAAAAAGTTATGTGACTGTCTCGCAAACTCAGAATCAGCAAGAATCAATACAATTTTCGTAAGTTGAAGTTTATATGCCGTTGCCATTTACTATATGTGCACATTACATACATGCTAACGTAGAACAATGACGAAAAGTCATCATCAAGCCTGTCTGCTACTGATTTCAGTTTACCCCTTTTGCATTCGTCATCAAACGTCAATTCTAATGACTAATGAATCATCTTCATTCCTTTGGTTTGCTGGACTGGGTGATTGCATATTACTCATAACCTTTCGAATTTGCCTTAATCCTCTGCATAGTTTCCAGCAAGTATGGAAACAGACCATAGTAGTATCATGCATACCTATTTAAAACAAATTAAATAGATTGAAAACGAGAGATGGTTTATTGCACCAATACTCTGTCCGTTCATGCTCATAACAAAAAGATAATGTAATGGAAATCTGCTTTTCATTGACTATGGCCAAGTTTATGCGCAACTTTTTATTTGCATATGAGTTTTTACGCATTTATCCGTCGAGGTCTCCAGGTTTTTGACTCATCTTTGGATTGCGTTACTACAGACACACGTGTAATATATTATGACACACAAAAAGATAAACACTTTGTGTGAAATACGTTTAATAAAAATTTGGTATATTGAAAGCATTCGAATTTTCCTTCTAGAAATGCAGCATAAAACTGTAGGTGCTTGTGTGCACTATACAGTGTCATTGTCCTCTGCCGGGCACCTACGTAGCACCTGTGAGCCCTGTTAGAACAAGGGACAGAAAAAGTTTTTGTCAGAAAGAATAACGGGTCCCAGTTTCACGTACAAAAAGAGTTTTTACTAAAAATGTACATAAAATCCAAAATACAATGCATTAAGCAAAAAGCATGGCTTTACTCTATATCACGGCCGTTTCATACAATCAGTAACCGACATTTGGCTTTAAATCCCACCGCCATGCCACAACAGCTAATTAAAATGTTCCCGATTGGGAAGAAGAATGGCACGTCACCTTTTTATCTCTTGGTCGTCACAGTAGAGTCATAAACATGCCTGGTTGGCTTTGCTACTGTGTATTATGCAAAAACAGTAGTAGTACTACGTAGTAAATCGGACTACCAACTATCGTCACTGATAAAAGAAAATGAAAATGTGCAAATAAAAGTAGGTTGAATTACAACCGTGTTATATGAAGAAATTCAACGTGATACAATTTAGTTTTATTTCTTGTTTTCCCGTTAATGTTCTTTCCACACATTGACATATACTGATTCTATCTCCATGTCCTACTTTTCAATGTTCTGTCTAGAAATTATACACAAATTTTTCAGAATCATGTTTTATTTCAATAATATGTCATTGGACCCTTTAAGCATTAAAGTTACTTAAGACAACGAGCAAGAAATATAACGGCATGTCAGCAAAGTACGCCTTTTCCATACTGCATTTCATAATTGACTAACCAAAAAGGGTAGTTAAAGCCTCATTTAATATTTACGATTACGTCTGGTGTTGTTCTGCCCTATTGGCAATAATATGTAAATGGAGAGAGGTTTTTCCTTACGTGTACAATTTCTCATAATATTATTAATGGTTTCTAATATTATATGACACCATATATTATTTCGCTTTGGCATGGAGTAACTTGCTGGATGAAACGATGGAAGTCAAGACGTGTTTAGGAAAATAACATTCAATGTCAGTCCTCCGACTTGTTGTTTTGTTGCAGTTTGCAGAAGAAATGGTTTCTCTGGCAAAATATTTTTGTTCAGGGAATTGACTTGGAGACTGAGTCAGTTTACATGCTGCAAGTCTTACTCAATTCAAAAGCTAGAGGCTAGAAGAATGGTCTTTAAAAGCCAAAAATGAGGTACGATACGGTTCTACTTGGGCTAATTGCTTTGCTGTTGTATCGTTTAAAGCACTTGGGAGATAGTATGTAACTTTTACTATAGCGTGTTATAAGAAGAGGAGCGCTTCAAAGCGTCTCGTTGTAATAATGGGCACGTAAGCAATAAATAGTCTAGAAGTTAATTTATGCCTGCTCAGCTCCAACTATCAATTGTCAATGACACACGGATTTCATGGTTTTATCCTAGCATCCTTTTGTGGTGTTTGGTATGCTTTTGGGTATAATGACACACATATTGACAAATTTTACACTTGCACCCTCTATATGATAAAGCTGTGATGAAATAGAATACAGAAAAAAATTTACTTTGTTCATCTTCACAAAAGTCAGTAAATACTGTTTTTTGCAGAGCAAGGCGTTGGTTGGACTTTTCCTCAGGTAAAAATTCTGTTTTGCTTACCAGTTTCACAATGTCGCTGACAGAGTGCATGGTACTGTAACGATTTTTATCTGTGGTGATCTTCGGTGGACAATCCGTATAAACTATGCAATGATATATTATTGAAAATTGTGGTGTATCAGTTTGCCTCTGTACACAAATGGAAGTGAAATGAGAACGTAAAAGGCATTAATATGTAGTAACTATAACCTATATGTTGGACTTTTGTGTAGCGGATATTATGTATCTAGTATGTAGTTGGTTAAGTAAAACTAACAATGTTCATTGTTCATGATCTTGATTTTTTATTTGTATCCTTTTTGTAAGCCTTTCCAGCCTAATTTATTGTCAATGCCTAAATGCAGCATGCAACCTGGCTAATTTTCAACTTCCTGCTATTCGTGATCATGTAAACATATGCATTGAAAATAGTCCCAGTTTGCGATGATAAACAAAATGGCATTTTAGATGCAATGCAATTATGAGAAATTTTGTCTAAGATTGGCATATGCAAATATATAAATGTTTTACAAGAATAATTTTGTTGTTATTTATTGTAAGAAGAAAGCATAAAAAAAATTTCTTGATTTGATTTCCCATTTGCCACCATCAGTTTCCTCATCCGACTTGACACAGCGTTAAAAGTCAATTCCATTTTGTGGTCCGATCTTCCGGTCGAATGCGTTTTCCTCAGAAATGGATTAATCAAATTTCACCAAATTTGGCACACAAATACAGGATCCTGCGCAGTACACTATTGAATTTCAAGTCAATAGGTCAATTCCTAAGGTCGGAGGTCACCAACGGTCTAGCATTTTTACATAGGACCTATGTCATGCGGTACATGATTTTAGGTCCACTTTTGACCAGGATTACGAATCCACCGTTCGTTTATTAAAATTCGAAACATAAGACCCTGAAATTAGGCCATTAATTGTTAAATATGCAAAATTAACGATATATGCTGTGCGTTGCTGTGGTTGCATATTATATTTTTAGCTTGTTTTAGTAGGTCTTCGACGATTTGCGCGGGTCCGCGGGTGAAAGTCGTTTTTTATACACATACACACCATTATGTTCCGCATCGCATGCAACCCTACATTCCTTCCTACAACACGAAAGATGGCCATGAACCTGTCCCCATATAGGCCTTGTCGTGAACCCACCCTTTAAAAAATGCAATCTAGAGTGTAATAGGGATAAGGGCCTACCTAACTTCAGGTTCAGCTGAGCTGACAGGTATGTAACTGCATTCAGTTATTCAGTAAACCTTGTTTTGTTCTCACTGCCAGCCATTTTGAATTTGTTCAGTTATTGTGAAATAACTGAAATTCATTAAGCTTTAATTTAAAAGGAAATTGAACATGGCATAAATTTACTACGCAGCAAATCCTAAATTTGTAAGTACATAGTAACGACATCATATAAACGATTTTGTTGTGAAGCACGAGTTTAAGACAAGGAACAAAACAAGAAATGCTTAATAAGCAGTTCATACTGAAAAAAATTCAAAGTTAATTGAATTGAATTGCGTTTGTGTATGAAATTTAATAACACTTAAAAATATCATGCCAATAAAAGGTATAAAATCTAAATAGTAAAGCTTCAGTTTAGCCGAGAAAGTACAAGAATCCGTAAAAGAACGAGCTTATAACCAAATTTAAATACCTAGCTCAGTATGGATCTAATAACAGCACTGAACTGGACTATAACGTTGTCTTACATGATCACATTCGTCAAAGATATGATAGAATTAATACCAGAGGAGAGGAAACCTAACTTAATTTCACTTCCCCCACCTACGTGTGTCACGCTACTACGGGTGTCTCGCTACTTGACCTGTTCTCGAGCCCTGACATTTGTGCTAACGATCGCTTCAGGATTCATGAATGAAGCCGAGGTAGAGAGATGTAGCAATGCTCTGATTTTACATGCTGCTGCATGTATTGTCACTACGCTCGTGGTATTCTGGAAGTAAGTTTTAATTTTCAATTAACATATGAACATTATGGGCATTATTTGCAATAATAAAATGTTTGCATTGTAAACTTTACAGCAATCAAGAAACCCAGCATTCATTGAAGCAAGGATGCGGGTTCTGGTTTATGAATTTCATGTGCCTAACGTACACAGTGCCATGCAAAAGCAACTCAGATTCTAATAAATCAACGGGCGATTATCCTTGGTATCCAAATAATTATTTCAACTTGAGCATTTTCAAATTATCGTCTAACCCAAATAACAAGCAACTGGAAGATAAGCTAAAAGAAACGTACACACACCTATGTATCTCCTTCTTCACCAACATCCCGTCGGTGATTCTACAGTCCTACTATCTGTTTCAATCAGAAGCGAAAATTAATGAAGAAGGTTTTCACTGGCTAGACGGTACGTTAATTTGTTAAAGTAACACCTCCCGTTATGTTGATCTCAAGTTCTTCTTACCTTACCCCATATGCAGTGGTCAGGATAGTATTTGTAGCTACGACTATTATCGAGTTGGCTGTAACCGTTACTACATACGAACGATATTCTCACGAGTACACAGTACAATTGTACAAACTCGATAAAGAGGTCAGGCCGAGGGGACGAATTACTGAACCTGAAAGCAGCTTTGATTTCTGGGAAATATTCCGAGATCAGCTTCTCACATTTGGTAAGTTGAGAACTTTGATCAATTGCGTTTTATGTAATGATACACATTTGTGTTCAATATTTTTTTAACAGCTCATTGGGTCTCCATAACAGCAATATTCCTAGAGATCTCAGTTTATCACGTGCCATTTTTTGTGTCGTACATGTTCCTAATAAACCACCACACGCTTGAACTCAACCCGGTGGTTGTAAAGCCATACGTCAACCCTCCTCATGGTTTTTATACTGTACCGAGCTTCTGGACAATGCGACTAATCAGCACTTTTTCCGGGGTTGGCACGCGACTAAATAAAAATCCATTAAAAAAGGTTGTCCTGTTATTAAATTGGGACCTTCGATGGCTAATATTATTGCTCAATCAAGTGCGACCTCTACTTACTCTTTCTTACTTTTGTGCAAGTGGGCTAGATGCAGATAAAAGTTCGATTGCTTTTTCTATGAACTTCATTATTACTCCTTTTCTCTACCAGGAGTGTAATGGTATCATGACTGTGCTGATTTTATTGGCGTTCAAACCTCGGGATGAATTCGAAAGATTTGTCAACACGGATCATCATTATCCATTGTTATCAGGATATGCGTTTTATAACACACTTTTTGATCATATTTGGGAGGATTCCAGGGACAGGCTGGGGTCTTTACGAACTCTCATGGTAACTAGTTTGGTCGTGCCAGAACGTGACCACACAGATATGCTTAAGTATTACAGTAGGGTAATGAAAAATCGCGAACTAGTAGTTGATTCGTTGAGAGAGCATTTTATCACAGAGCTTGGGGTAGTTCCAGATCTTGATACTGTGATTCGCCTGATTGAGGGAATCAGAACCATTAAAATGGAGGAGGAATCTCCATTTGTTCACGAATTTGATGACATAATGAGCACAATTCTGAAAAATGAGGACGAAGAAGAAAAGTTTAAAGATTTGAAGCTGTTTTGCTGGTTTTATGACAACTTTGATCGTATCGTTCGCTATTTAATGAGTGAAAAAATTATGATGATTTCAGAGATTATGGGACTTGTTGAGGTTAAGAAAAGGGAGATGCAGATCCCGTTCGTATTGAGAGTTATCCTAGCGACAGTTGGCTTAGTCAATTCTTCATACCAGGTAGTTGTCGCATTTTTTAAAATGCTAGAGTTATCTTAGTTTTTCGTTTTGAGTATTTTTACGGATGAGGTCAGTTATTTTAAGACAAAAATTTTATTCAACAAATTACCAATCATACTACAATTTTTTATTTGGTTTGGTTTTGCCAAAAACTTAAGTATTTTTTACATTTAAAGTGAAAATTATGTTATGTATATATAACCTTATACTGCAGGCTGTGTTTCAAATAAGTTCGAAACGTAGCACTTGAATAAAACATAATCACGTAACATGGTTACAGTCAAGTATTTCTGTTGTCTGTTTTCTTTATCAATCAATGGTTATCTATGTTCATCCAGAGTTCATCAAGGGTGACCGATTAGGCTACACGTGTACATTGCTTCTACTTTGTCAGGGCTTATTGTCAAGGCCTAAATGCAACACAATAAGATGCAACTTGGCGAATTTCCTACTTCCTGCTCTTCATGATAATGTAAGCATGCATTGCAAGCAGTCCCAGTTCTGATGATAAACAAAATGCCAGTTGAATGCACTGTAATTATAAGAAATTTTGTCTAAGGAAAATGTTTACCGTGTAAAAATATGAAAGTTTTAATAAGAATTAGTTTGTTATTTTCTGCATGAATAAAGTATACAGAATTGTCGCCATTAGATTCCCCATCCGAATTGACACAGGCTTAAAAATCAATTCCATGCTCATTACTCTCTGCTCGGACCAGTCTTCTAGCTCGCCTGTCTCGATTCGCATGAATGCCATGGTCGCTTTTGCCGTTCATCGTTGCTTGCGCTTTCTTTTCTATTGCCGCTACACTTCCCAAATTGCATTTAAAACTGTTCGTTTGCTCGCAACTCACTGCTGGTCTACCTTTTAAACATGGAGTAAAGTCATTAACTGCAAACAACCTTGCTGCTAGCTCGATTTTCTCTAATAATAATACTAAGCTTCGATTTTCGATTTCCGATCATGCCACATTTTTTATTTCAGAGCTATCACGAGTACCATCCCTGTTTCACTTCAAGCATGTTTAGAAGTGTCAGGAATGTCACGCCAAATAATTTTCAGCTTATATGCTCATACATGCCATTTCATAGTTTCATAGTTGTTGCTCATGCAAATCAGTGATTGGCACTGTAAACTACAAATCAGAATTTGCAAAGTTGATTTGCTAGCAAGATAAGAGTTTTTTAAACTTGTTGGTATGCACTGCATCGTACATGCAATTTGTATCTACAATTTGGTAATTGATACTGTCCGTTTTTTAGGTTAAAAGAAAAACGGAAGGTAAAGGAAGGTTTTTATACCTAAATATTGTCACGACATATTATTGGAAAGAACTCAGGATAAAAAAAATCACCGAAGTGTACTAACGATCTTGCATGGTCACTAAAAAAACTCGACGCGACTGGAGAGCATATTTGAAAAAAAACCCTTATTCATTTACTTCCTAACAATTGAGCCGTGAACACAGAAAAATTCAATTAGCTTTAAACTAGATTTCAGCACACGAGAAACAAATTGTAAAAAATTGCGTATCTACCCGTTGTATATTTTTGCGGCTGTGTAACACACTTTTAGAATTCTAGAAGCAATCATTAGCAATCTAATTAGCTTTTTTAAGCAAACTGAGAAACCATAAGTGTTACACTTTTGAAGTGCAGCTACCCTGGTTTAGTCAGACTTGAGAATTAATTCAAAATTAAGCTAATTGTTTCTTGTTCCTTGTTAACTTCCCCGAAGTAATGTAATATAAACCGTTTTAAAATTTAAGCACAATTTTGTCGAGCAGCGTCCTGCTGGGTGGTTTGCAAGGACAGGATTTTTAAGTGGAAAAGATGAATCACACTCAACAAATGGTATATCAGTAGGAAAAGTAGTAGTGCAAAAAGTGCACAGCCACAACATTTTATGCAGCCGAGTGCATGATCTCTATTTAACAAGTACGAAGCTCATTGTTACGCTGCTTGCTGCATTGTCATTGTCAGGAATTCCGGAAGATGAGCAGACTGCACTGTCCACTTGATAAATACTTATGGAGAGATTGACCTTCAATTCTGTCTTCTGAGATTAGTGACCCTTCTTTGTATGAGAAGGGCACTGCAGTACAGAGCACTAAAATACCTGTGCATAACACAAGATTTCATATTCAATGGGACATGTATGTGTAGTCTGTAGTGCTGAAAAAACAAATATGGTTTTAACTTAATTATTTTTGTGACTAAAAAAGTGTTACATGATTGCATAAGATTATCCATTGTTGTACATTTCTCGTTGCTTGGCCAAATGAAGAACGTGTAAGTGAAAATTGCTGTATTCAATTTTGCATGAAAGTTTTGTTTCTTTTCAATAGTTAATAGTGATTAAAATGGTGCTATGAAAATTTCATAATAAAATGCTTTTCACCTTATAGTTGCGATAATAGTTTTGATAACCCAGCCTTTGAGGGTGACACACCATCATCGGCCTTGAACACAATTTCCCAATCAGAAAGCATAGTGGAACCTACTGTTGTGTCCAACCCTCCGATTCACGTTGAAAACATGGAGATGAACGAAGTTACCACTGATACCGCCACATTGTGTGGAAGCCTAACAAAGATTTCCGGAAATTTCAACGGTAATCTTGACAAACTTTCTCCACCCGTGTTTCAAGCAAGTATAACGCCCCCGCCGGCATCTCCACCACCTCCACCAGCTTTTCATGAAAATGCAGCAGTTTGCGTACGCAATGCGTATAAAAGTTACCGTAAAGGCACACCAGTGCTAAGTAATTTCAACATGACAGTACCAATTGGATCCATGTAAGATTTTTTAATTGTTGAAGTACTTTCAGCAATGCTGTGACTTACAAGTCTGTTCATTTATTTCCGGTTTTAGATATAGTCTATTAGGCAGTAGCGGTTGCGGTAAAACTACCATGCTTAGTTGCTGTGTCGGCATACGGAAACTGGACCAGGGGGAAATTTTTATATTTGGTCATACTCCTGGCACCAAGGAAAGTGGGGTGCCGGGTAGAAGGGTGGGCTTTATGCCCCAGGAGCTTTCCGTATACGGAGAGCTAACAATTCAGGAAGCACTCAACTTTTACGGACGAATTTATGGAATGAGAAGAGATCAAATGTATGAAAGCACCAGCTTTCTGATAGATTTTCTGGATTTGCCAGAATCGTCAAGAAGAGTGGGATCTCTGAGGTGGGTTTCGAAACAAGTAAAAGTTTCCATGATGCTATAACACAATTTGCATGCAACCATCTTTTTCGTCCCATTTTAGTGGAGGTCAAAAGAGAAGGGTTTCCATTGCACTAGCCTTGATTCATGACCCAGAACTGTTGATTCTGGATGAGCCTACCGTAGGCGTGGATCCTTTACTCAGGGAAAGCATTTGGAATCATTTAGTCAAACTGGTTACCACTGGACGAACAACTGTAATAATTACTACACATTATATAGAAGAAGCAAGGCAGTCAAATGTGGTAAGCGACATACTAATGGCCAACCCCATGTCAATGAATCGTTTCGTTTAGCAAAACTCCACTTGTTTCAGATTGGAATCATGAGAAATGGACGTCTTCTCACTGAAAAGTCACCACAAGCACTACTCAAAGAGTTTAAGGTAACCCACTTGGAAGACATTGTGCTTTCACTCTGTCGCATGGACCGTGACGAAAGGAAAAAAGGAAATAAGAAGGGCGCTACAGAACAATCACAGATAAAAGAAAAAGATTCCATTGTAGAGATCTCGTCAAGTAACGGCGACAAGTCCAAGTTGGATTGGACCATAAATGCTTTTACAAAGTGGAAAGTGGGGCAAACAGAGTCTACATTGGTGGAAGAGGATGGGGTAGTAGGTCTTCGATATTCTTCATCCGGTCCAACTTCCGGAGTAAGTAGTACGAGTAACGGGGACTTTACAAAAATGGAAGGTCAAGTAGATGTATCCAAACCACCGGAAGCAATTCTCAGAAGAAGAAAACTATCAACCCGAGAAAACATGCGACATCAAGAGTCCACCACAAGCAGAAGATTGATTGCACTGCTAATCAAAAATTTTATAATTTTAATGAGAAACGTTGGCTTTCTCATTTTCATCTTTCTTGTGCCGGCAATCCAAGTGATACTTATTTGCCTGACTATTGGATCCGATCCAAAGGGTCTACTTATTGGTGTGATTAACCCGGAGCTGTGTGACTATTCGGGTGAGAACTGGAAAAAGGTCAAAGAAACCTGTCCGGTTGAACCACGCGATAGTGATGTTAAAGTAAACGGGACGCTAAGTTGCTTTTACTTGGCACATCTTCCTGTAGAATCCTTTATTTTGGTAAGAATAAAATCACCTAGGGATATTCTTTCATGAAATGAAACAAAAGTGCCATAATATACCTTTCTACCAACTAGGAACAAGAAACCTCTGAAACCGAGGCACTACAAAGAATTCAAAAGGGCTATACATACGGCTACGTTCAGTTCCCAGAGAAGTATACGGAAAACGTAATGTGCAAGTTTGGAGGCCCTTGTCCTCCAGGAGTAAAGCACCCACCTTCAAATATCATTTTAGAGTTGGACATGTCAAGTAAGTTATCAACTATAATTAGTAATTACAATGGCCACCATTTGATAGGCATATAAAACAAATTGGTAATTTAACAGACAAACAGATTGGACAAACAATGAAGCGGATTTTTGTTGATACCTATGCAAACTCCATGGAAACTATAAAAGCCACGTGTAGAAATAAAGTAGACGAATCGACTTTGGAACTAGCTGCAAATGTACCTTACTCGGTAAGTTGTAATCCAGATAGTTAAAGATTTTTTTAACTTTCAAGCAATTTAGATTTTTATGCTATTTCAGTTCAAAAAACCTGTCTACGGCAAAGATGATACCAGTTTCCGAGAATTCTTAGCTCCTAGTATCCTCCTCGGTCTTCTTTTCTTCTTTCCTTTGTGCTCCAGCGGAGTTTCATACATCTCGGAAAAGAAAACAGGCACCTTGGACAGAGCCCTGGTGGCTGGTGTCGGCACCGCAGAGCTGATGGGCGGTTTTCTCATATCCCAAGTGGGAATTCTCTTGGGTCAAGCCGGATTCGCCTTTCTTATTCTCACTCAAGTGTTTCGCATTGAAATCCTTGGCAGCATTTCTCTTGCTCTTTCCCTTACCATTTTAGTAGGCATTAGTGGAATGTCTGCAGGATTTCTAATTGCCATGTTTTGTTCGGAAGAGGTGCAAGCTGTGCTTCTTGCCATTGGCACTTTCTTCCCAAATATTTTGTTAGCGGGTATGGTCTGGCCTCTGGAAGGTATGGAAAGGGCGCTTCAATATGTTTCCTACTTGCTACCATGCACTTTGGCTTGTGAATCCATGCGATCTATAATCAGTCGAGGATGGAGCATGGGTCATCGCAGTGTGTGGCCAGGATTTGCATCCACTCTGGCATGGATTGTAGTGTACTGGGCACTCGCCGTGCTAATTCATAAGCTTAGAAGTAAAATTTAGGTTTAGATAAAGTACCTGATAAATAAGCATGTTAATGACACACTTGAAAAAAATAAAGTCGTAATTCACAATGATGTTTAAAGTGGTGAAAAAGTGTATTTTTATTATTCAGAAGTAACATTCAATTTGTTTTAATATGGATCGAAATGATAACATAGCAGCACGCAAACATTTGCGTAACACGTATTTAGGTAATACAATGTAAATCTAAATGTAGCTAGATAATGTAAATCTAACGAAGATATCGTCCTTATCACCGTCCCGGAAATGTAGGCGATGAGGCCAGGGTTACTTCTGGTTGTTGCTTCAATCTCTGCATACCAGTGTGGAAAGACCATGGAAACCACCATGGTTACTATTGTTGGTCCAGAAGTAACTTCAGCAGTATTGATGGTCTTCGGATCAAATCATGCATTTCCAGATGTAACAATGGGTACGGTTCTAAAGAAATTTTGAAATTTAGCCTTCGCATGTTTTTTGCAAATTATTATTTTTTAAATTAAAGTGAATTAATACAGTTGAGTAATTATCTTTCACCAAGGGTGCATATGTATGTACATGAAGGCCAAAAATCACTTAGATCATGAGTCTGCATTCAGGGGTTTCCGAGTATATACATAAAATAGCTTGTAGTATAAGCCTTGTACTATGTACTAACCCATCCTAGTGCATGGGATAAGATTACAGCTGAGCTGATCAGTGCATACTATTTAATAAGCACTATTATTTAAATTCTGTTAATTCTAATAGTAAGTAAAGAGCTAAGAGTAGGCGGTAAGAGAGAAACAGTATATCATAAATTGATTACATGAATAATCTATATGTACTGGTCCTCCAATTTCAGTTTACTATTTCAAGCTTGCATTGGAGGGATACCGTTTCCCTTGTAATTGGCCATGGTGACCCACCCCCATACAGGGAAAGCAGTTCTAGCCCCATGTCCCAAAGCTTCTTTTCTTGACTACTTCAAAGTTTGGTTATGGGGTAAGAACTTTTTTACCCAACGAAACCAGTAACTATGACCAATAACAAGGAAACGGTATCCCTCCAATGCAAGCTTGAAATAGTAAACTGAAATTGGAGGACCAGTAGTCAGCCAGTGAAAAAAATTGACACTTATTATTTCAAGCTATGCGCTTTAAACTTTAAACACTGGAATTCTACAAATTTTTATTGGTCCAAAACTCCAAAGATGACAAATTTACTCAGAGCTCTACGAATTTCGCAGCTATTGTTAGCGATTACATTTGTAGTTTTGAGTGTAACCGAAGTCAAACAATGTGGCCTTGTTATGGGCATACATTTTGTTGCCTGCACCGGCACATCTCTTGTTGTTTACCTGAAGTGAGTTTATAATTTTCAAAAAGGATTATATCACTTGTTTTTGAAAACATAACCCAATTTAATTTAAAACCCCAATATGATTGCAGTAATCAAGATTCGATGCGATCACTTAGGCAAGGAATCATGTTCTGGTTAATGAACTTCCTTTTTCTCACGGACAAACTTTCACTGGAGAATATTAGGAAATCAGATTCAAATGAGGAAACAAGCGCATATCCTTGGCAAAGAAATAATTATTTCAATTTATGCATTTTAAATATAACTGCAAGTCAACGTAACAAGCAGCTAGAAGAAAAGCTAAAACAAGCTCTCACTCGCTTGTGTGTGTGCTCCTTTACTATAACCCCGTCGACGATTCTCCAGTCCCACTTTTTATTCCAGGCTCTTGGGAGAATAAACGAGCAAGGTTGGCAATGGCAGGAAGGTTGGAAGCTAGACGGTACGTAAACATGAGTAAAATATAACGCAACTTGTATGTGCATGTATGTGACCAAATACGATTTTTTAAATAAAAATTCGGTGCATTATTTTGCGGTTTTTGGTATCTTTTTGGTATAAAACTTTAAAAAATGAAAAGAGTAACTTAAAATTTGAAGCGTGCATAAAGTTAAGGACAAGAATTCAACAAAATTAGAATTTGCATTAAGACGGCATATTATTTTTGATGGGTTTCAAAGAGGTTTTTAAAGCCACAAAGCAGAGCATATGTGCAAAGTGCGACAAATGGTTTTAGGTAAGATTTTTAGCCTTGATATGGGCCCTTTTAAAAAAATACAATGAATGACACATTGTTTAACTTTTAAGGTTTATTTAGAATCAAAGATTCTTTCTAATTTTGTGGTCCGTCCGTCCGCGTCCGGCCGAACGCGTTTGTCTCAGAGATGGCTATTCCGATTTCAACCAAATTTTGTATACAGATACTAAACACCCCGCACAAAACCCTTATGAATTTCAGGTTAATTTTTATACAGGAAACTATGCTGTGCGGCACATGATTTTCGAATAGTTTTTGAAAAAAATCTTGAAAATCTGCTGTTGGTTTGTTAAAATTTGGATTTTAAGGCCTTGATTCAGGGTCTTAATTGCCACGTGCAGCAGTTTTAACACACGATTTTAGGTCAGCTTGCTGTACCGTGTAAGCTTAAAGGTCAGCTATTTATCAGGATTTTTTACCACAACCTGTTAAAATTCAGGTGTTAAGGCCCTAATTAGGGCGTCTTAAGCGATACTTAATTGTTTTTTTAAAAGTTTATTGTGGCTGAATTCCATTCTGTCAAATTTGTCCGCATTCGAAATTTAAGGTTGTTCTTTTTTAAGTGTTTATCCAAATGGAATACCAACCTGGTTCCGTGGAAAAACTATGCGATTAATCCCCACGCATAAAATCGTATTTTCCAAAAAGTCACATAAAAGGAAAGTATATACGGTCCTATTGCAGCTAAATCCTGTGTATCCCTCACAGTGCTTAGGTTCGTGTTTATAGCAACGACCATATACTACTCAGCCGCCACAGCTACTGTATACGAACAATATTCTCAGGAGTATATAGCTCTTCTATACAAACTTGATAAAGGAGTCAGGCCGAGAGGAGACGTTATTCGGCCTAAAAAAAATAGGCTTAGCAAAATATTCATGTTACAACTTCTGATCATAAGTAAGTTATTAAATTGAATTTTCAAACGTTTGAGCATTACATTAAGTGTTGAAGCAGTAATTGGAATAAAGGTTTCTAAAGAATTATTGCACTTAATTTGCAGCGCAACGCATCTACATTTCAACATGCTTCCTGGCAATCTCGGGTTACCACATGTCAATTTATTTGTTGTATTTGTTCGTACTGAACAACGTCACAATAAAATTTATACCCGAGTTAGAAAAGTCCTTTGTCAACCCCCCTTACGGCTTTCACACTGTATCTAGCATCTGGACAACGCGTATAATTAATTGTATCTCCAGCGTTGGCACCCGACTGCATCTAATTTCAATTTGTTACGTTATTCGTCTACTAGAAGATCGCAAATGCTGGGATCTGCTAATACGATATATTGTTTTAGTGTGCGTTTATCAATTCCAGATTGTAGTCGGTGTGTATGCAAATACGAAATGTGATAGATACATTATGTGTAACGGAGTTTTTCCTATATTGGTTATTCCAATCCTGTTTGCAATGTTTGAGGAAATTTGCGATGGATCCAAGTCAGGGAACAACGTACATGAGCGTGTGCGGAAAATAAGATGCCAAGATCATTATCCTTTGCTATATGGGTATGCATTTTATGACATGCTCTTCGAACATGCTTGTAACAGCCATGCGACTCTGCGAGCGCTCATGGTCATTAGTTTGTCCATACAAAGGGATTTTTACAAAAATTACAGTGGGTTATTGAATGATTGTGAATTAACTGTTCAAACATTTAGAGACGAGTTTATTAACGAGAGAAGAATAGATCTAGATCTTGGTTCGTTAATACACCAAATTGAGGGGATAAGAACTAGTAAAGTGCAGGAAGAGTTTCCGTTTTTTCTCGAGTTTGATGAGTTTATGAGCATGATTCTTAAAAACGAGAACGAAGAAGATAAGATCAAGGATTTGAAGCTATTGTATTATTTTTATGAGAATTTTAATCATAATGTTCAGCATTTAACGAATGATAAAATCATAAAGATTTCACAGATCACGGGGGAAAAGATAAGTTGGTTCGTAAAAGCACCTTAAGGAAGCTTTGCAATCTTAATTTCAACTTGGGTATCATTTGATGCCTAATATTGTATAGCTACTCATCACTTTATGGTTTGCTGCTTCTTTCAACATAGTATAGGTCTAGATAAAGTATCTGATAAATAAGCATGTTAATGACACACTTGAAAAAAATAAAGTCATAATTCACAATGATGTTTTAAAGTGGTGAAAAAGTGTTTTATTATTCAGAAGAAACATTCAATTCGTTTTAATATGGTTCGAAATGATAACATAGCAGCATGCATGCAAACAGTTGCGCGACACGTAATGTAAAACTTAGCAAGATAATGTAAATCTAACGACGATATCGTCCTAGGAAGGCTTTACAATTTGGACACGTGTGATGGACGTCCATGCAGGAGTCAACACAACATGGAATCAAGCAACAGCCCCAAAAGCAGCCCAGCAAGGCTATCACCGTCCCGGAAATGTAGGCGATGAGGCCAGGAGTACTTCTGGTTGTTGTTTCAATTTCTGCATAGCAGTGTGGACAGACCATGTGAGTTGCGCGGGGACCCAGGGGAACCACCGTGGTAACTATTGTTGGTCCAGGAGTAACTTTTTCAAAAGGAAAGGAGATATAACCGTTACCATATAAATTGCATAATGGCTTATATGGCATTTGACATTACAAAACAGAAAGAAAACAGATATAAAGAAAAAGAAAGCCATAAAAGTAAGCAGTAAGAAAGAAAGCTCAAGTTAGTAGCAGAAGTTCATTTCCTACTGTCCAAATGGCAAACTCATAATAATGCATTTTTATAAAAGTGACGTCAACTCAAAGTTCAATATTGCAAATTATACCGCTGGAACATCCAAATCAGGAAAACAACAAATATTTTAGCAACAAAATAGCAGGTCGCTAAAAACGAAAGAAAATCACAGTGAAGGAACAAGCACAACAAATACCGTTCTTTTAAGCAAGACGCTACTCATGTTGTGCTTGTCTCAATACATAAAACATTTTTTGTACGATTTAACTTGACTTGTAACTGGACAGTAAAAATTGACATGAAAGTTGTAAGTATTACAGTTATAGACGGTAACGGTGGCAATACTTGGCTGTGCGGCTGTCAACGGAGCCGAGGGTCCTACTCCAGAGCCCATCACCTCGGAATAGGATGGAGGGGCCATGGGAGGCGCCGCGGATGGCGGTGCTGACGGTTCGTACTTGGACGACATTTTCGTGGCTTTACAAAGCAAACTTCAGCCAACAAAGCCACAGTCTGCATAATATCACAAAAAACCATATTTCACGTTAATAACATGAAAACTAGAGAAAATGAGTATAAAATTATGAAAAATAATTATCCATAATCATTAACCGTAAAAATGGTAAATAGCTACTTGTCCAGTAATAATAGTAGACTGCCAAGTAGATATTGTATTACACAACACAGTTATTATATAGAGCTCTGCTTTAAAATGTTGGCTTGTTGCTGCTGCCTGCGGGCTTTGTCCTTCCCTTTTCACTACGTTTGCTCCATATTAATACTTATGGGCTATGCAAGGCAACGCCTGCTCCTTTTGCTGTTGCAAATCCAACTCCCTATTTAGACGCAAAAACAATGAAATATAATCCAACAATGAGATTAGTAATTGGAGTATCTACACAAAAGTATATATATTTTCTCCACACTTTTTACAGTGTGCACTGTGCACAATATCCACAAGGAAATCTCTTTCTGAATCCCACTTTTTAAAACAACAATAAAATCTCTGTTCTATTTCATTTGCATACCAAATAGAAATGTGTTTTTGTTTGCACATTTAATATTATGCTCTCTGGGTTTATTTTCGTTGCTTTTGTCATCATAGCACTTAAAGGAAGAAGATGGATTGAAAAAAGAGAAGAGGAACAAAATATATGTGTAAAAGCTACAATACAAAACTTACCATTACCAGATCGCCTTGCCATTATTTTAAAACACGCGTCTTCATGTTGCGTTGCGTCGTGTGTGTGTGTTCGTAAGTTTGTATCTCTATATATTTGTCTTTTTTTGCAGCAGTGATTTTTTATTTTATTATTTGCAGCCGTGCAGAAACAAGATACACATTTTAAAGAGATGACGATGATTATGGTGTCCGCTCTCTATGCAAAAATCCAATCTAGTAATATAGGTACGCATTATATGCACACACGTTTGATAATATATCAGTCTACTAGAATGAATGCGCACTCACGATGATCAGTGAGGATCAGTGTGAGTAAAAACTAGAAAATTTTGCTTGTGCTCAAGTCACTTGCTTCTGTTGCTATTGCTATTTAATCGGAAAACAGAAGAGTGCAAATTACACATTAATAAAAAATAGTCCATGATGTACCATTCGTGGGCCACTAAAAATCCCTCTAGGTACATGTGTATCTTTATCTGCTCTGGGGTTTGATTTCAAAAAGAATCAGAAAAAATGTACGTGTAGTTTCTTAAAAGATGAACTGCTCTTTTCTAAACGAATGACTATAGAGTTAAAATGTAAGATGGATTTTCTTTTCAACTTGTGTCTTCTGTAAAATATTGCCGATATGGAACAGATTACAATTGCGGAATATTAGATGCGAGCACAGAACATGTGTGTGAACCACACAGTAAAGCTACTTATTATATTGGCGTAACCCTTTCTTTTTTTTCAAGTTCTGAACAAAACGCTGCTGCTACCAGCACCCCTACTTACTACGCTGTTTGCTGTTATTATGTACGGTTACAACAGGATGGGTTCATGGATGCAAAATAATGAGATGGAATGGTGTCGTTGCTGGCTTCTGCTGTGCTGCTGTTTTGCTGGTGCGGTATCATGCATTTTTTTTCTTTCTTGGGGAGCACCCATATCACGTCGTCACCAATAAATGCTACTACTACTTTCATATCCTTTGGTCATATTGCACATAACACGGTAAAAATTGAAATGAAAGAAGCTTGTGACTCAAGAGTGTAAAAAGGATTAACCAGTAACCATGATGATGATGAAAGGCTTCCAAAGAAACTGTAAACTTGGGATGATGTGAAATGAGAGCTTGTTGAGTAGAATCTTTGTTTTTTACTTTGCCGTTTGACTGTAGTGGGATTTGGTTGGAAACAAGAAATTCAAACATGAATTTTATGACTTGAAGCAGTACACGCTAATTAGATTCAATGTTGAATGTAAGCTGCTAAGTATGCAAGGTCGAGCGAGAGACGAGCCGAATGAAATGAAAATGAAACTGGTGGCATTATGAATAGACTTTGGGACATGCATAAATAAAACGGGTCACTAAGAAAAATAACAACTAGTACCCAATTAGCAACATTAATGATTTGTGTAATATTTTACTAAAAATTGTGTCCATGAAAATGGATTATAAGCTTTAATTAAACATTTTGCAGAATATTTGCATCTGGCATGATGACTTAAGCGAATGAATGCGAGTTAAATTTTCTTCGTTAGTCACTTTTGTCATTTGTCATAAGTCATGATTATTATGAGAGATGATCAAGCGCATCTTTAAGTTGACTACTTGGTTCCGAGAATGTACTGCGTAATAAGCTATTTGCAATTACGGGAAACTGGTGTGTACAATTATTAGGCACCAGGAAATGCAAACATGAACAATTAAACAAACATTTATTCAAACACTTTTAATCAAGTTGAAAGTTTGTTTTTAGCTTTGAACATTTGCTAAAGCAACCAACCCTAAAATGTACAAGAGGTTTCTTGTAACTTGCAAAAATCATTTAGATGGATAGTAGTACAAAATACATTCATACATTCTATCATTTGGCAATTTGCAACCCGAGAATTAGCAATAAAAGTGACGTATAAAATGCAGTTTTTGATTTGATTTGACAAGAAACTTGAGATTTTGCATCCTTTCTGAATAGCTTATTCGCATAAAAGCTTATAAGGCTGGAAAATGAATTTTTCAGCATGCTCTTGAGCTACACGTGCATGTACGCTGAGCGCTTCTGCTACATTTACATAGTAGCTTCTGTGTAAAAAGGTGTACCTAATCTGGAAAATGCAAACGGACATTAAAATTCAAGATGATTACTTTTCACAAGAACTGAAGTATAGTATGACTGTGTGACGAATTCTTCCTTTTTCATCTTCAGCATGAGGCAGCTGGCAAAATTAAGATGAATGAAATGACACTCATTAAAATGACGGCTTCGGCTTCTGTTCTGCTGGTTCTCGTTGAAACACGAAAATGTAAATCCGCTCAAAGAAGAAAGAAAGAGTGCGATTGAATATTCTGATATTCTGCCTTGAACTTTCTTATTCGTCATTTCTTCACTGAAGTTATAGAGTGCAAAAGGCTCTTGTGAACTAAAGCATGCACACATTTTATCATTTATCATTTCCATTCATCATTTTCGGTTATCTGAAACATATCAGCGTAAATGCGGCTTCAATTCATCAATTCAAGTGTAAAAGTAAGTTCAAGCTCCTGTCGACCCTCAGTCAAGCGCACACTGTGACTGTGATTGCATTTCACATGAATATATTTTTCACAAGATAATCAAGTTGATATAAAGAACTCTGTTTATTTATTGACTTTTTAAAGATTTTGAGTAAATACGGTAGTAAGTTTTTGTGTGTGTGTGGAACCGACTTAAAAGCAATATTGGTGATAAGCCGGCTTGTAGTATTGAAGAGTAGATATAAACGTGTAGTGTCACAGAGGCAGAAGAGTCTACCGCGGCGGTGGATGAGTCACCTTACCGATTTTTATCATTTGACTTTGACTGCTTATATTAAAGCCACTGGATAATATAAAGCGTTTCACAACTCTTAAATGGTTTGTCTGTCTGTCTATTATAAAAAAGTTGCTATAAATCAATACGTAAAGCTAAACAGCTAAAAATCTTTAAAATAACTGGTTAGATAATAATAACTTGTGCATATAAAGTTTACTCGTTTTCAAAGTTTCATAATATTTTTTCAAAGTCAATTTGGTCGCTACACGTGCATACCTGCACATTTGATAAAGTTCACGTTTAAGATTTACCTTTTTTTATCTTTCGTTATCACCCTCCATTATCTACCTAACAATATATTATAATCTTTGTTGTTGACCCTGCTATCTTTCTGTTAGTTTTAGCCTGTCAGTTAAAAAGTAACGTAGACACTCTCAAGACAGCATTTTTTTCATGTGGATGTTGAAATTCTAAAGGTGTAGTAGCTACTATACAACTATACTGCTTGGTAATCACCACATCCACATGCAATTATATCATGGCCCATTGATATCTTGACTCATTTTTTGAATGTCTTGTGTGCTTGTGTCGTCGTGGTCGTTATTATTATTGTCGGCAATGAATGAAAAAATTATTAAGATATGTTGTGCGTGTGGCGCAGATAACTTTGTAGTAAAGTTAACTAGTTAACTGGCAGTTGTTGTAGTAATCCAATTCGTTCATCTTTTTCTATTAGAATGATAATCCGTCCCATCCAGAAGAAGCCGCAGCAGTAGCAGAAGCAGAAACTTCACAAAGCCTGAAGCAACTTTCAAGTCAGAAGATATTTGGCACGACTGCTGCTGACATGACAAATCATTTTTATACTTGACTTACTTGAAAAATCACCTTTCAAGTAATAAATGCAGCCAGATAGACAATTCAGTTTAGACAAAGAGCAATCTACAAATACATCTTAACTTATTTTGTATCAAGTGACCTGTGCTTGTGAACGTTTATCCATTTTCTACTAAATTCTTATCAAATTGAACAGATTTTTATATAAAGTGCATACAAACTCGGTGTGAAACTTTCGGATGTGAGACAAGACACGAGATCTTTATCCTGACCATTTCAATATTGAAAAGACATACATTTCCAGTTTATAATTTAATCAGACATGCCTCCTGTGCTGTAAAATCATAAGCCATAAAGGTATACGCATTTCTCATCTTCATCGACGTTAACTACATCTCTAGTTAAAAAACCGAATATCGGACATCAAAAATGAAGTTCAAAACGCTATTCCAAAGACGATCCGCCAGCAGCCTGGCTGGTGAGTCGGATGGCATGTCAGGGAGTACAAAGCGAAAGAAAAAGGAGGCGAAGTTGCTGACCACGACAATGAAAGGCGCAACGACAACGTCAACGACAACGTCAACAAGCACAAAGACTTCGGCTTTTTATATCCCATCATCGAGCGTAGCACCAGAAGCAGCAGCAGCTGCACTGCCGTCCTCTTGCACTTCTACAGCAGCTCATACAGCAGCCGCGAAAATGTTAGAGCCGAGCAACGGTGTAGCATCATCATCAGTGGACCAGCTTAATAGCCATAATCAATGTCATCAACCGCAAATTCCGGATGACCAGACTGAAAATTGTGTTCGTTTTAATTACGAAAAGTGTGGGTAAGTTTGTACATGTTATTTTACTGCGAAACTTGTGTATTGTGTGTGTGGCCATTTGGCAATATTGACATTGACTATTTGGTGGTCAGTTGGTTAGTCAGTTGTGTTGTTTTGTGTGTAAATCCTATAGTTTGATTGTTTGTTTTTTAGTGGGCGTGAATTTCCAAGGGTTTCTGGGGGAGTCTCCGAAGTAGTCATTATGAAGTTACCGGATGACTCTCCAGGATCATCGCCTTTGAACAGGGATTTGGAGGAGGAAAAGGTAAGTAAATAAAGTTAAGGGAAATGCAGATGATTGTAAAGAATGTCAAGAGATTGACAGGTAATTTGATTGTATTTTGTAAAATAGGCGAAGATGGAAGAGCACTATAAAAGCATGTTAGATAAGGCGAACAGTAGGATTCAGGAGCTGACGAAGGACGTTGAGAAAATGAACTTGGAAAAGGCGAAGAGGGACAAGGAATTGTAAGTGCACAGGACAAATGTTTGATTATGATTATTGATTGATTTTGGTAATGTGGTAATTAAGGCAATTTGTTTGTATTAATTTGTAGTGTTCAGCTGCAGCACGATTTTTTACTGTGCATTCGCGGCTCTGAAAGATTTCGCCATGAAGCGGAAGTTAAAGCAGCCAACTTACAGGCTGAGAATCTGAGACTTAAAAAGGAACTGAGTGATCTAAGAAACGAGCGGAGTGAAAGCCAGTGCAGCAGCGATGACGGATCAAAATATAGGAGCTTATCGCCGTTATTAACTGCACATGGTTCCAGAGTTGTCAATGGCAGTGTTGCTTCGGGAGAGAAAAAGGCTAATAATATTGATCCTCCTTTGTCGCCAATGTCGGAAGATTCTCTAAGTATAATGGATTGACATTTTAATTTTTAAAGTATTTGGAATACTTTGGATAGTTGATAATATGCAATGATTTTGTTTGATAATTTGTAGATCACAAGATGGAGAAAATTATGCAGAATGACAGCCCAAGTAAGCTACGCGAAGAAAAGCTTGCTATTTTAAGAAAGAACTGCCGTGGTTCAGTGCGCAACGGTTTACTACGCTGGTGCCAAGTACAAACAGAATCCTATAAAAACATAGAAATCACCAACTTCAGTACAAGCTGGACTAACGGACTTGCCCTGGCTGCATTAGTTCATAGCATTGATCCCACCTCTTTTGATTACTCTACTCTAAGCCCGGACTGTCCAGTAGACAATTTCGAAACTGCGCTAAAAGCAGCTGAGAAACTTGGCGTTAAAAAGCATTTGGTAAGATAACATGACGTAAATTACTAATGGCCTAAAAAACTATTATCATTTGATTTGACCAATAATCTAAAGTTCATTTTGTAAAAAAACAGAACGCCATAAAATTGATGAATGAGTCTGATAACCCGCCCTGGGAACCAATCGTTGCTTATGTAACAGAAGTTTACATGGTCGCTCCAACGCCAACAATCTAAAGTCGCCGTACTATATATTACCTATTGTTCAGATTAGTAAATTAGCTTCTAGAGTCGCATTTCTCTTCTATCAAACTATCGTGAATATAGTCTAAAAACACATACTGAGTCATTTATATCGTCGAGTTAGTCAAATAAGCGATTTAGATTTATATATTATTATACCTGCTTATGATTTACTACATTTTTGTATAGTAACATGAATCATGATGAATCTTACAGACAAACTGCGTACTATACTCTCTACTATATTATCTCTCTATACTTTTTTTAGCACGTACCGTATCTAGTTAATCTAGTTATTTAGTTAGTTAAAATATTATATCCTATACTACTACAACACATTGTTACTTGTTATCTTGTTGTGTCCAGAAATGATATCATGATTATGATGATGTTTTTTTATAACCTATTTTCTAATAAAACCTGAGATAATTTACATGATAAATAGAATTGTCAATTGTGTTAACAGATTATAAGTTTTGATGATTTTGTTAAACTTGACACCTTGAGACTGTTGAGACAATGACCATAAGACTAGATAATGAAGAATTAGATGAGTATATTAAAAATTTCAGTCTAAACAATTTAAGTACTGGTTCAAATTGTACACACACCTTTATTATTTACTACTAAATAGGATTTTTTCGTCACCAATACACACATTTTTTTAGCAATTTGGTTTACTTGTTTGCGAATTTTTCTCCGGTTTCGATATTCTTCTTCAATTCGGGGAGAGCCTTTTGGAGAAGTTCTTGTTCGAATGCACTGAGCTTTCCAAGTCCAAGATTCTTCTCAACTCCATTGGGCTGTGGAATATATGAATTATGATGAATTATAATAAAACCTAAGTCTTATGACAAGATATAGTTAAATGCTAAAGGGAATAGGATGTTGCACTTACTCCAAGAACAAGAGGAGTGGCAAAGTATGTGGCCTCAGTGACATCTGACCTGACATAAGCACATTCAATCACACCCTGCTCACCCTTCATTGCTCGGAGACACGAGAAAGCAAATCGTGCTCCAGCGTATGCCATGGATAAAGTAGCTGAACCAGCGCCGGCTTTAGCCTTGACAACTTCCGTACCAGCTTCCTGCAAAACCAAAAATGTATTGCTGTTAGGAAAAAATATTTGTAGTTGGATTTTAAGCTGATTGATTAGGTATTCATACCTGAATTCTTTCGGTGAGAGCTTTCAATTGATCCTGAGGGAATTGAACGGCTGGTTTGCACTGAGAGATAAGTGGAATAATTGTCACGCCAGAGTGACCTCCGATAACGGGGCAGTTAACTTGAGAGGGATCCAAACCCTAAAAAACGGAAAGTGAAAGTATGGTCTACATTCTCATTGTTTTCAAGTTCATTATGCATTTCGCTTTAAAATTACCTTAGCATCAGCAATGAACGTGTTAGCACGCACAACGTCTAAGGTGGAAACACCAAACACACGCTTGGGATCATAAGCACCAGCCTTCTTTAGAACTTCTGAGGCAATAGGCACTGTGCTGTTAACCTTAAAAAAGCCAGATAATAAAGTACAATCAGTTATCATTCAAGTTACAAATTTCCATTGTCGGTTAATAAACTGCAACTGAATAACTTACTGGATTAGAGATAATCCCTATGATAGCCTTAGGGCACACTTCCGCACAAGCCTGAGCTAAATCCCTAACAATGGATGCGTTGGTGTTGAACAGGTCATCTCGGGTCATACCCGGCTTCCTTGGAACACCCGCAGGAATAATCACCAGCTCCACACCTCGAAGGGAGTCCTTCAACTGCTCAGCACCAACATAGCCCTTCACTTTGCACCTGGTCTCAATATGGCTCAGATCCGCAGCCACCCCCGGGGTGTGAACAATGTCGTACAAGCTGAGCTCACTGATCAGGCTCGAGTGCTTCAGCAGAAGGGACAAGGGCTGTCCAATCCCACCACTGGCTCCCATAACGGCCACCTTAGTATTCCTCTGTAAAAATAAGCCATTTTAAATCACCAAAAATTCAATTAACCACTTGAAAAACTACCATAATGCGACATGTGTTAAAAATTAATCTTACAGCCGCTGTGGTGGACAAATTTTTAACGCCATGGCCCACCAACTGTGCGCTCACACCGGATCTTGCAATTCTTGAAAACATGGTGATTATTTTGTGTAGCCTAATCACTTGAAGGTCTCCTTAAAAACTTTTTAAAATCCGGTTTGCAATTTTTCTCAAAATGACCGACCCAACTTTTCTCACAAAAAGTTTTAGATAGGAGTTTTACGTGCTTATTTGCTCAAGTTCAGCTGGAAAGTGTGTGCCGACTCGATAGGAGATAAAAAAAAGTATTGCTATGGCTATGTACTCACATTCACACATGAACAGCATGACACCCATCCAATATCAAGCTATATACCGACATACCACGACCATGCCTGTTTCGTCGGCTTTAGTATTTCTGCATGTTATAAAAAAATGGGTGGACGGACTACCTCACGTTATGTTCCTATGTTCCATCATCGTCTTTACAAGTTTGTCTTGTGACACCAAAAAAAACTTCCAATGCTCACCTGCACCAAGTTAGGTTGTACATGGTTCATAATGTACAGCAGCGCAGCGCAGGCAGCAGCGTTGTCGTCAAGTCAAGCGACTGTTGTAAAAGGGAAAGATGGAATGCATGTAAAGTTGGAAATGAGTACAAGAAAGCCGAGTCTTTACGATGAAGAAACCAAGTGGAGAGGAGAAGGTGGTGGAACAAGAGGATGACGATGATCATGATCATGATGTACTGCGTAGTTGTGCTTATCCACACAGTGAAAATGGGAAATGCATAGGCTTATCATAATTATGTGAGAAAATGGATAAATGATGAACTTACGGGTACGTATGTACTGCCACAGTGCATTTTAAACTTAAAACAGGCAACCAGTCGGGTTTTTTAAAGAATGGACTGGATTGCCGATTGGACCATTTACTGCTCTGATGTCACAAAATTTACAATTATTATATGATAGGTTGTAAATGGAGTTGTTTGGGCATCTGTCCAGTATTCATGGATTCATGTTCATATGAAGATTGCATAATGTGTGGATGCAGAGAGCACGTCGAGCACATGATAATTTTTTAATATGACACCATATAGTGAAAATGATAAGATGCAAGTTTGTGCGAATTTTCACATGCTGGTGGTGGAAACTGGGCCGAAATTTGCATGACCTTGTACTTGTCCTACAGAACCGTAGAGCCAGAGTAGTTAAGTAATATGCGGAATAAAAAGACACAGAACACATTTTTGGTGCATTACTATACAGACTTGTATAATAATGCGTTTTTTAAAGTTTTTTATTTGCCAATTGGAATATTATACATAGTAGATATTATGCTACACACTACACACCATAAAGACAAAGATGTTATTTTGTCATGGTAATTATTACTCGAATAGTTTATTAATTGATGAAGTTCACAAGTTTTTATTATATCAGCCCGAAACTAAATGGTTAACGAACCAAAAATAAACTGAAAAGTTTACAGTAATTATGAAAAGTGCCAGAGTTGCCAGTTTTGCAGTGGAATATTTTCCAAAATTGTATGCCGATGCTAAATGATGAATTCTTACTCTTATTCCTTCACTACTAAAAACTACTTTCATGAATGGTCTGACTAGAGTTTTATAAACTCTCTAACTTTTTCTAAAAGTCATCCATCATGTAAATACGTGCGTAATTGTAATATGATTTTGCTATTAGTTAGCCTACTACTTCTGGTTGACTACAAATAGGTACCAGTTTACCTTCTGCTTTCTCCATGTTTACGACGCTATATATTGTTATAATAATTCATTAATTTCATAAACAGTCTAAAGACTGAAATCCAAGTTTCTTAATTGCTATTTTTTTCTAATACTACAAACCTGCTTGTTGTATAGTTGCTCAGTTCAAACAATTTCATTGTTAGCACGCTCCGTTTTTATATATTATGTAATACCCATTCCAAAGTTCCGAAAGTTCCAAGTTGCATCAAAGTCTTAATAGACTTATGATTTATATGTATGTATAATATGTATATATATTTATATATATGTTTAATAGCTATACATTTAAAAATGGTTCCAATTTGATAAAACCTAAAATTGACATTTTTTTGTCATAAAAATTTGGTTAAAAGATTTCGCATGGTATTTTTAAAATTCAGATTTTAGAGCTATTTTCTTCTTAAGTTTGCTCAAATGTGGTTTTTAAAACTCACCTTTAGTTCTTCTGTTTCAATCCGCTTAGATTTCATCCATAAACAGGAGATCATTATTATTCAACCGATAAAAGCCCGGAGACTTGTCCGAAGCAAGATCCCTACCCTTGAAGATCACCTTGAAGTTCTTTCCATCCAACTTGAACTTGGTAATAAAGTCCTGAATCAATTGCTTGAAGTAAGTTGCCCGCTTCATGGCAATTTTGCATTGCTTGCGGAAATGGCAACCCGTTCCCTGAAGACGAATCAAGATATACTCTGGCCGCAAGTTGTCAACAGTGACGCGTCGCTCAGTGTTAATGTCCGCGCTTTCAAATGACTCCAACTCACTGGTTGCTGGAATTTCGCAAATCGGAAGAGAGTCCGGTACCTCATTCATGTCATCCAGAATCAGTAGATTATCCGGGCGAATCGGAATTCGCTCAGCCAGTTCCATGCGGATAACCGAGAATTTAGTGTCCTTGGGAGAAAATCAAGCATAATTTTTAGAGAAAGTAGATTACATGCATGTTCGTATGAACAATGGCTATGTGTTACCTTTGGATGAACAAACTTGTGGACATCCCTGCCCCAAGAGATATCAACTTGTTGCAAAACCACTTCCTTGGACTCCTTTTGTCGGCGGAAGGCATTGGGCCTAGATGAAGATGAGGACGCGGCTGCGGCTGAAGAAGTAGCAGTAGCAGCCGGAGCAGGTCTAGTACTTGCACTAGAACGAGAAGAAGAAGAAGAAGAAGAACCCTGTCCCGTTTCCAATCGAGTACGCTTTGGTGGTGGTGGTGGTGGTGCTGGTGCTGTTGCAGCACGGCTACTACCAGCAGCAGCACTTGCAGAAGAATTACGCTTCTGCGAATTGTCCGCTTTCTCTGTATCATCCGAGGATTCAGACGGACGCTTTCTTTCGATTGCTTCTGTTATTGCGCTGATTTGAGACAGAAGCTTTTCTGCACCTTTGCCTTTGCCTTTAGTGGCAACTTCTGCAGTTGCAGGGGCTTTGGCCGGCTCTGCAGTTGCAGAGGCATTGGCCGGCTCTGCAAAAAATGGACAATGAAAAGATGATTAGTTAATTATAAAATGGGCAATTAGTTAATTATTTTAATTGAGGGAATATTTAATAAGCAACCTGATTTCTTTCGAGAGCTGCTTCTGGAAGAAGAGCGAGTGTCATTAGACTTGGAGTGCTTATTGGTAGAAGTGTCCATTGCAACAATTAGAGTATGACGCAGTTAGCAAGTGATGCCTATTTGTGTACCTACTCGTTTCCCTTTCTCTACCTGTGCTATTTGGTACGGGTTACGTAACCTGTTTGTAAAAACCAGCCTTTTCTTTGAAAATTGGCCAAATTTTAGCAATAAATTGCTAGTTTTACATAAAGTGAGAAGTTTTCTATTGATTTATGTAGTTGTCATGTAGTTTAGTGAGTATTTAGAATATTTTAAAAGAGTTTAAGTGGAGTTTGTAGGACAGCCAAAAAATGGCTGTGTGGTTGAGTGAGATGAAAACGTAGAATGAGGGTTTTCTTGTTGCTGTGTGAGTTGTGAGTTCTCTAGCTAGAAGGGAGAAGAGAAGAAGGAAGAAAGAAAGAAAGCGAGAGAAAGGTGAAAGCGTAGAAGAGAAAACTTTCACCAGCTACAACAGCAGCAGAGAAAGTCGCGAGGCTCTTTGGCCTTCTCTCTTGATCCATTTTCTCTTGCCCGAAAAGATTGGGTGTTCGTCAGCCGAAAAACTTCTCTACTGCGTATTTAGTAGAATGAACATTAGGAACATCATAGATTTATGTTATGTCATGCTTTGTTGAATGCAACACTTTCGAAGTATCATTTCATTGCCAACCTGACCTCCTTCACGGATCAATTTAACATTCAACAATCCCACTATAGTTTATATTACCTGTAATTCGCATAACATGTATTTGAATTACTTTAAAACGACGATGTTCCATGATGCAGTACAAAAATCTCATTATAAATTGTCATTGATTGTGTACTGCTGTACTTATAAGGCCTCATCTGCCTAGGCGAGACCCTTAGTGAGGCCTACCAAAAGGGAAGGAAAAAGAGTTTTCATGGTTCATCCATATACAACCTACATGAGTTCCCTTTAAGCTTTGAGAGTTCTTGGGTAAAACAGCACTACAAGCTTGGCAGTAGTAGCAATGTAATAGCAAGAATGATTGGTAAATCAGAAAAGCAAAAATTAATATTTAATTAAAGCCAACTAAGCCTACGTATTTGTTTAAGTCATGATACCTTAGATAACCCTTTACTCTTCCTTTTTGCAAAATTTCGAACATTTTTGGGAAACATTTCATCTTATTTCAACTCAGCAAACTATACTGCAACCATGCCTTTTGCATCTTCAAAACAGGTTTTTCGGTTATTCAGATGTCGGGTAGCTCTGAAGTATTTTCACCTGCTTTTCCTTTTTCGGCTGTAGAGAGCACACTTTTTCCGTCATGGATGAGGCACTAGGTCCAAAAATAGAAAGGCTTTTTAGCTGCTGAGCCAGCAAAATTTCTCCAGCTAGCCTTCGCGTAAGCAGGTTTCTAGGAATCTGGCGATAGCATCAAGTACCTACGTTTCTTCTTCGTTTTCCAGAACAAAAAACCTGATACTTGGACTCAATCGGAAGTTCGACACGACCCGACCGATAGCTATCTGTTCGGTAGCTTATATGCAAAACGCGTGGGTGACCCCGAACAAAATGCAAAATGCGTAGTTACGATCTGAAGTGATCTTTATGATCTGTTCATCTACAACCAAAACCAAATGACATAATAAAACCAAATGCAAAAAATGACTTGCTTCACAAGGGAAATAAGTTAGCAATAGGTACCAATTTATCGTTTTATTCAAAACAACACACTCGAAAACGCAATTTTATAAAAACTGAATGCAAAGACGTACATGAATTATAATTATTATGCTTAATAAGTAATAACATCTAGAACCGTCTAGCTTGCTAAATGCCTTTGATACTTAAGTAATATTACTTATTGGAAAATGCTGATACACAGGTAAACCTTTAGCTTGAATAACTATACTCATGATAACATCTAAAATGCATAAGTTTAATGGAAACAGCATTTTACATTGCCTAAATGCAATACTAGACCTCTATCGATAGACAATATATTTCTTTCTAAACTGCTCAGAATGAGTAAAATTGAAAAGATCAAGTTGGCCGTTACAAATTGGCAGGATCCTCATTGTAGAATATTATGTTTCATTAGACTTTAAGAAGACTATAAGAAGAAGTTGAAAATTAAGCAGTATAATAAGAGCTTAAAATACATTTTCTATTTTTACAAACATGCAAATATTGAAAAACGGAAAAGTTTAATTTTAATAATTCTATTTTAACCTATAATTAAGAAACAACATGGTCTATAGTTAAGAATAGGACAAAAGACTTAACTTGTTAAGAAATAAATCTCTATTTTAATTCAAACTTTTATAAGTTTTGTTGCATAGTAAAAATGATAAATGCTGTTTTTATACTTGAACTTTGTTGTCGTGTCGTGTAGTGATATTTTATCATGGATTAGGAGGTTGGGCATGAGGAGGAGGAGTCGGTTGACTAGCTTGCCGTTTTGCATACTCCTCTGCTTTCCTTTTGCAATACTTCTTGTGAACAAACCAGTGGACTCGTTGGCATTCTTGGTCACAGTAAGCATCGAAATGGCAACGGGAACATTTCTTGACACCCCGTTCCTCTCCGCAGGCGGCACAGGGCTCGTTATCTTGAAATCCCTTGTGGCCATTAACAACGTTTCTGATCACGCCCCATGCTCCAGGATCATCTCCGATCTGTTAAAATAAAACATGAACTTTTAGTTAATCTATCTGAATGTTGCGTAGTAAATCTTAAGTAAATTTTCAACCTACTTGAAGCTGTGCCAGATTGGCAACCAATTGCTGCATCACCGCAGACTGATGGAATGGAAATTTTCGAACACACTCCCGCAACTCGCGTTCCAAGCCTTCAGGTATTCCACCAGGTGTATCACATTTCAACAGCTTCTGGATAAAACTATCCACCGGATCCTTGCCTTTGGCTGCATTGGTTACCTCCAAATGTAGAAATTTTAGGGTTTGGGACAAGCAATGCATTTTAAATGCGGCAATCTCGTTGGTTTCAATACCCTTTTGGATTCCAAACAAGTACAATAGTCAATCAAGTACAATCCACCATTCCATTCCCACTTTATAATTCCTTAGAAAAATCTTGTACCTTTTTCATTTCCCGTTCCGACATCAAGTCCAAAACTTTGATAACACTTTCTAAATGCGATAGCAAGATTGAATTTTTCTTCACGGTGAGAGCAACTCGCACAGGATGGAAGTTCACCTGTTAAAATACATTAAAACATTAACGTTGTACTACACTCGAATAATTCAGCATTTACATACCTGCATTATCAAGTTGTGCACGGAAGTAACACACAGCGGGTCCAACTTGCCAACTTTCTCCAACCCCTGAGGTTGAACAAAGTACTCCACATCCTTTCTATCCACAAAGCTGTTGATTGTAGACACGCAATTATGATTACCCACAAATGCTGCCATTTGCGCTGGAGTGCGTTGCACAGAGTTCTTCACCATTGGATTGGCCCCCTTTTGCAAAAGTAATTGGCACAAGCTCGCATTTCCAGACAGTCCTGCAAAGTGCAGGGCTGTGTATCCGTTATTGTGACTGCCACCATTTACGTCAGCGCCCTTAACCATCACAAAAAATGCATTTTTCAAATAAAATTCCCTTAAAATGAGCTAATTTATGCATTTTAAAAAGAATTTCTTACATGATCAAGTAGTATTTCGCACATTTCCTTGTTTCCTCTGTAGGCCGCGTGCATCAAGGGGGTCATCCCATGCTCATCCATCATATCAACCTGTGCTACTCCCAACTTCAGATCGTTGCTCACTCCAGTAATATCGTTTTTGGTGATTTTGCTGAAAAAATCGTTTGGCTCGTCACCTGCATCACCTCCACTAGCTCCATCCTCTGTACTTTTCTCCTCTTCCTCCTCCTCGACACCAGGTTTCTGCTCCTCCTCAGCAGCCGGGGGTTTCTCAGCATCCGACATGATTGTCATGGAAGTACGCTGCCTGCAAAACCAATCACAATACCAACTTAAAAATGCTATACAAGTATGCTAACTTTCTAAATGCACTCTATTCTCGAAACTGAGACCAAAACCTTCGGTCAAGAAAGAGGGTTTAATGGCTTTCCCTTTCGTTGTCTATACACTTAATTATCTGGAAAGCAATTTAAAGGTTGGGAAACCGAGACAGGCTGTCGAGACGAGAGCCTCTAGATAAATCAATTTTCATCAGAAAGAGTCACGCAAACCGGGGGGTTCTCAAGTGTGTCTGTAAGGTTGCTAAGAAACCTTATCCAAGTTTACCCCGACTCCGGTTCTTTAAGACAAAAAGTTGATTGATTCGTCTCTAGCGTTTACTACAGTTTCCATCTACTTTAGACGACAAAGCAAATGAATAATAATTATGTACAAATATGTTTACCTGCTTTTCCAATAAAACTGTTGGAGACAGTGGTACTAAACTGACACTGTGGAATGTACAAGTGCTTCTTGTTAGTCCTTATAAAAATGAGTACTTTTAAAAGCGATTTTAGTTTAATTGTTGATAAAAAAGGTGAATTAGTTGCTGAAAGCCCGAGATACAGGAACCTACAACCTGAAACAGTCCATGTGATTCTGGCACACTGGGAATCGCTAGAAATATTGCTATTCTTTGCTGTACTTTCTATGAGAGCAGAGCATATTGATGATACGGAAAGTCCACCACAAATTCGTGCACACGAATACACGAGGGTTTGCACTCACGTTGTCTGCTTGCTTATGTGCTTAATGCATTGTGCAACATGAAATGGTAATCGGTTTTTTATGAATTTCCAAAAGAATGAAATGACGAAAGATGAGCAATTAGCCAATTTCTAAGATATGCGTAAAGAAATAAAGAATACATCACTGATTTTTTTTGGTTTTGGGGTTTTTTTGCGATTTTTTATAGTTTTTTTGTTTTCTTTTAACAACAATTTAATTGTCGACTTTTCTTCTAAAACTGTATAATCCATTGAATAATAATTTTTATGAATATATCACTACAAAACATTTCAACTTCTCGCTGCTGCTGTCTATTAAATTGTTTCCTTTTCTGGGTCTTTTCTCTTTGTTGTCTAAAAATCCGTTGTTGAAGCACTGATCAAAATACGAGTGTGATGTAAAATATAACATTTTCAAACACTACTACTATATACCGTGTGAGTTCTAGATAGATGTATAGTCAATATTACAATTTTTTATGATAATAATAATAACAATAATAATAATAATAAAGAGAGACATTTAGAACAGAAATTATTTATAATAACATATTGTTTTACACACACGTATATATTATATATTATGTTGTCTAGACACTGGATCATAATTATTATTATTATTTGTTTTCAGTAAAAATATCCTGCTTTTTCATTTTGACATAATAGTTATCCACCATCATCATCATCATCATTATTATGCTTACATGTTTAAAGTACAACTAAAACTACAAACTTATTAAACGGGTAAAACCTTATTTGATATACCTAGTAGCACCTTTAATCAGTTAATTAGCAATAGGGATAGAGGATAAAATATTATACTGAATTGAACATTAGGGTTTTTGGTTAATCATTTTTTGTATGAATTTTTCGTAGGCAGACATAAGTCAGTTATGATATTGTTGCCTAGTACACATGAAAAAACAAAAAAAAGTCAATGACTAGAAATGAGAAAAGAGTACAAAGGAAGTGCTCTCCTTTTTTTAAGAAATAGAAATCTTATATGAAACCCAATAAAGAAAAAACGTTAGTCAAAATGTGTGTAAAGAATAACAAACACCTTGTTTTGGTGATATTTTGCAACTTTTTTGGATTTCTGGCGAGTTTTGCTAAAAATATAAGATTTTTTGTATATTATTTCAACTTTTTCTCAGTTTTTCTTTACACAGTTGTTGTTGTTGTTTTCTAAATGTTCTAACTAAAATATTTTTTTATACAAGTTATATGTCAACATATCATACAATCATAATAACAATAATAATAGTACAGTACAATATATTTTTTGTAGAGATGATGTTCTTGTTTTTTGTCATTATTGCAGTAGTAAATAATAATGATGCATTTTTTTCATGGTACAATTATTATTATCATTATTTTGTTTTCAGAGCATAATAAGCGGCGGGTATTTATCATATATAAGAATTTTGTAATCAATTATTATTGCTTTTCCGAATAATTAAATAGTTTCCATTTTTGATTGTTGTAATAAGTGTAGTAACAATTAATAAATAATTAACAGTAAGCAATGCTAACAGTAATTATACTAAGTTACTGGAGGGATTAAAACGGTTCCGAGAGAAAGTACTGTATCGGTGTAGAGTAAAATGTCTAATTTATAATATATGTTTAAAGTATTATATTAACAACACTTTGAGTTATTTTTTTATACAATTTAAAATTTTTACATTTATATTTTAAACCTTCTTTTTATTATTACATATTTCAATCTCTAGATCGAGTAAGAATACAAAGGCCGAATATCGTTGATATGAGTTCATTTCCACTGTGAACTGGACTTGAGTAGATTAGGTAGGTAGGTTAAAAATTACAACTTTTTCACTTAAAAGCTTAAAAGACCTCTGGAGGTGAACATACTTAGCGCCTCTCCTCAACGGCAGGACCTGGAATGTGCGAAAAAGAAAGAAAAAAAGAAAGATTAACACCACATTTTACAATTGGAATTGGTTTAGTAGAACTAGCTACTATACACTATAAAGACTAGAGAACTTCATTTTACTACATATTATTTACAAATGTAGCTAAAACTTCATTTTACGCTTTATATATAAGTACACTACTGATTTACAAATGATGATTGCTATAGTTTAGTAGATGCACAGTGGTTGGAAGCCACTTTTTACTACGACTACCATTGTACTACGTGAATGAATGTTATGAATTCCTCCGACTTTTTAACTTAAATGCTAAATCTGAAAGATAAGTGTAGTAAAGGTATACGCTGAATGGACAAAGTGTCAAGAGTCAAACAAGGGTAACTCACTTTCAGCTAAAAAGGGTCAAAATGTCGGAAAATTGAAATTTTTCGAAACTGGCATGCAGTAAGTCTACAATACTAAAAAGGTACATTATTGGAACGTGCAAGATTTTTTTGTTAATTTCTAAGGATAACATTTACTAGTAAAGAGTAAAAAAGGATAAAAAAACGAGAGAGTGTTTTCTGTACCATTAACTTATTCTGAGATTTTTGTTTTAAAATGTATTTTCGGGCAAGGTAAGAAAAAGGGTTTCCAGCAGTTTACTTGACCGGAGGCATGTTGGACACATCAGGGCCTGAATAAGAAAAGAGAATTGCATGATGAAATACAAAATCAACAAAGGAAGTTGACATTCCGGAAGTGAAATTAAAACTTGGTTTTCTTCAAACTGAGATCATAGCTACTACGTCTACAAATTCAATCATTTTTATATAAAAAGTCAAACCTTGTAAAACAAAAAGCATCCAATGAGAAAATCAGAGTACAAGAAATCATCAAACAAAAATTCATTTAAAAAGGAACAACTTAATTATATATAAATAGGTATATAACATCCTTCTGCATTGCACAATTTCAATCATCATTCTCATCATTTGATTAATAATCATATAAATTACCTGGTATAGTAGTAGTAATTTTTTTTGTGTCACAGCAACAACAGCAGATGGACTAGTTGACTAGTTGGACTGACAAGACAGACGACAAACACAACACAAAACGCACGCAAGGACGCTGCGCTGTTTATTTTTGGTTCCAGCAGCGACATGAGAGGGGGGACGGATACACAATATTTTTTACGAGCAGCGAGAGGTATTCAACAAACTTTATATACGACACAACGGTTTCAGAGCAAAGACCCGAACTTACTTACGAGTTTAACCAGTAACAATTGGCGCCCAATAATAATCAGAAATAAAGATAACAATTTAAATGGTATATATACAAGCAGCGCATTAAATACAACCCATTTTAATGTTTCCAAACGAAAACATTCGTTAAAATTATAATGGTAAAACTAGAAAAAGCGTAAGAAGTTGACAAAACAACCCTTTCCAAAAAAAACTGGGATAACATAGCCAAAAACTGAAAGCATCCATGTTTCTTTATTGAGTAGGTATGCATTTATGATAATGCCGTAGCTAAACATTTTAGCAATGATTAAAGTTTGTAAAATATTTTTTTATTTAAAATCAATCAACTTTTTTTCTTCTTCATTAACGACGCGGTATTTTCAGGGTGTGCTTTTAAACAACATTTAACATTTGATGTCTAACCAGAGTGTAGTATATTAACTTGATTTAAAACAATTTTTTTCCTTGGAAATACGTGATGAGTTTATATAAATTGCCATAAAGTATTAGATTATTGATGATCATGTGGCAAGGTTTTTTAAGCACCGTAATAATAATACTAAAATTACCAAATTTCAAATCAGTAAAATACCGTTTCTTAAATACACAACACTTAACTTTTGTTTTAAATTTAGTGATAACACATAAGGCAACAAACAACTAGAAATTGGTTAAGGATTATTGTTCAGACGTTGTTGTAGTATTTTGGTTTATTTTGGTAAGTCAAGATTTAATGATGATTTTGTTAGGATAAAAACTAAGAAGAAGAGTAGTATATAATTTTTTTTCTTGTAGAATCAGTCACCAGAGTAATTATAGTAAATACACAAAGTGCAAATTGGTTTTTTCAAAATGTTGACGGTCGGCAACACTTCAAATCTCAAAGAATAAAATAGTACGTATAATAATCAAAGTTTGTAGGAAAAATATCCGATGGTGAGATATAAAAAGATTAAATAACTGATTAAGAAAAAGTTGTTGTGTGCATGTAACAATTATTATGATTTGAATTGAATGGTGGTGGTATGGTGGTAAGTGTAATAGTGAATATTATAATGAATGATAAAAATGTATCATGATGTTTCATGATTCATGTATCTCCACGAGGCACAGAATATAAATATGCTCTTCTAAAAGCCATTCATTGTTAAAAATATATACAATATATAATATATATATAGCCTTCTACACTACAACTGTATATAAACCTAGTGTTTTTTTCATATTATCTTAGATTGTTTGATTATCTCAAGTTTCAATACTCACAAATAATCTATTGCTAATTTGTCATTATATGCACGTTTCATACCACGACGCAAGATCCTATTGAAATCCCTCGGGGGAAACTTGTTTTAAAACAGATCTCGGCTATTCTCTCTACCTATTTATGAGTTTTTGGGTTCATAATAGTTGACAGTAGTAATCTGAGTTTTCTACATTTCCTTTCTTCTTTTGGTGATGTTTCGTTTTCTCTCGTTCTCTTACTTTCCTTTACAACAAGGCCTTTAAGAACACTTGATTTTTTTTGTAGTAAAAACGTATGAAATGCACTAATACTCTACATTATTAAACAATAACATATATGTTTTCCCGTATCTACCACTAGTCAAATTACCTCTCTGTTTTTCACAATACTTTTGTTTCAACTACAGTATAGTAAATAGCTAGAAGAGAATAGTACTACTAATTGTTGTTGTGTAACTTGGACTGTTTCAATTGTTAGAAAGTTGAGAGTTTTGGGACTTTTGAAATATTTCGTTGACAAGTTGCTAAAATCTATCTAGACCGATACCTATCACTGAATTGCTGTTTAATAACTGCCAATTTGTTATTTTTTTAAATGCCTCGTAGTAGACTCCCTACACATATAAGTAACACGACGCTTACCTGTTATAACTATGACAAGACAATGCATTCTTTTTTTCTTCGCTCAAAAACGCTTGTGAATTCATACACAAAGTTATACATGTTATTATGGTTTTAATACAAACACGATTATTATTATCCTCATACTTTTTTTATAATTATTCAACAATATCATCAATCAACAAACACTGTTAGTAGTGGCTAGTAGTTTAGTAGTAGTTTGGTATAGTAATTTCTGCCATCATGTATGAATTTTTTTATGATGAAGTGTTTATGAAACCTACAACATGTTTTTACACTCATTCATCAATCATTTCTCTGGATATTCAAACATTCACACATTTTCATACTTTTCTAGAAACTGTGATCTTAACTTAGGTTTACATTCACACAATTGCTTGTACACGTACACACACACAGCATACATCCTTCCGTTTAACAAATGTATCATCAAAAATATACAGTAACAAGAATACTTATTTTTATAATTACACAGTATCATTACTCAATTTAAGCTAGTGACTAAACCAAACAATTGACTCACTTTCCTGTAATTTTTCATCATCTTTTTTTATACGTATCATGTTCCGATGAATATTTATAAATGTAGATATTTTTTGATCACCGTCCTCAACTGTTATGTGTACTTTTCAGTAGTAGAAATGAATTGCCTGCACTGATTTAAAAGTAGAGTAGTTGTAAAAGTAGTAATCATAATAATGCACACGGTTCTGTATGTTCCTTACTTTAAGTACAACCCTAGTTTAAAAAGTAGTAAGAAGGAATATAATGGAGAGTTTTAGATCGCCATCATAACCCCCACACCAAGCTTATTATCAATACCTGAAATACGAGAATTCTCTCAAAGTGAGATTGAATGGCAGATACGAAATTATAGAAAAATTCCAATCCCTATATAATGCGAGATTATTTTTTTTATGCTAGAAAACTGAACGGTAGTAAAAAATCAGCTCAGACTTAGTGGAACCAGTCCACCCTTTGTCGTAGTTTTAAGATTTAAAAAAAGAAAATTGGAGGAGGCTACATTTCAACACGATTTATATTTTTATGTTTGCAACTTCAACCTCCTTTTTACTACAACTACTTTGTATAACAATCGTTTTTCTGTTTTCTTTTTTTCTTTGGTTTTCAATAATTTAACCATTAACTTCTTCTATTTATTGTTTTGTGGCTTTATGCTTAGATTTTTGTTGTAAGTTGTTGTTGTAGTAGTAAAAAGTTACAGTACCTATCTAACTTTGTACACGATGACGACGACGCGAGGATGAATAAAATGACCTCTTTTGTGTGTCTAAATGCTTTGCTTTTTATATGTACGCACAATATTATAATTAACTTACTAAAATGATGAATCACTACCTACACTTGTATTTTGATGTTCTATTTATAATAATTAGTTATTTTTGACACTTGTTCAACAACTTTACAATCCTCCTTGCTAGCTATATAATTCAAACAAGAAGCCTCTCTCAGTATTCCAGAATCCTGTTAACTTTCAAACTATCTAATGCTATTTTTTTAACCCTTTGATTATAATTTGTTTTTTTGATCCCACACTCCACAACGTAATTCGTATTTGAAAATTAAATTGCCTGAGCGTAACTACTTAAATGCTAAGGTATCAAAGATGTTTAAAAAGTGTCAAAAGTGCCTGAAAATAAATATGCTGACAAACTAATTATTTAGTTGCCAAGGCTACTACTACAAGCATCTATTTTAGATATTGCTGTTGCTGCAAACTCGTTGACTCAATCAAATACTGACATTGCACAGAATAGAGAATGTCAGTAATGCAAAGAATATAGATGGAGGTTTTGACTTTCCCTTTTTCTAAATGCAGCGATGAAACTTGGTATATACTTATGCACTTGTATACGGCTTTTAAAGCATGAAGAACAGTGATCTTCACCCCGATTTTTACAACCATAATTATAATAAAGTTAAATTAAAACTATTTAAAATAAAAACAAAAGGTACATTCATATTGATAAAACGCACACCACCTCAACTATGGTTTTCTCCACATTCTACACTGAAATTATACTTACTCCGCCTATAAGTTTACCAAGGCATTACTCATTGTTACCACTACGATGACGACAAGTTACGAAGACAACACAAGAAAGACAAGCACAATTTTAAGCAATACGAGAGGGGAAAAAGCTGCTGATAATTTGTTTACTCACTAATTATTTTTAGTTAATTGTTTGACGACGAAACCCTAATAACTAAAATTATGACTTTGTTGACTTGCGTAGTAGTGACTTTCATCGTTTTAAAATTAATAAATACTAAAAAGTTTGAAATGCTCCTTATTTCCGCTAAATAAACAGATCATTCGATGAAAAAAAGGTTGTGATGATTTCCTACAATACACATTTCACACCACCCACACCTAAGTCTTTTTTCTTAAAGACAGCCATTTCTCTCATTCTTGTCAGCCTTGTATCACAAAAAAACAATTAAAACTAGTTCCTCATCTACATTACCAATTTGGTTATTATAATTGCAAGCCTTTCCAACTCTCAAGATAAATGCTTCAACTTAAGTTTTTCCAAAGTTATATCACAAGATATTATTATTATTTGATTTTTTGTAAAGGCTTGTAACGCTTTTTCCTATGCTAAAACGGAGAAGAGATTTGAACTGCTCAAATAATTTAAAAACCCTAATTAGAAGAAGAGAGTTAAAAATCGTGTTAAAATTAGTTAAGTTTTTTTAGTAGTACAATGAGTTGAGTTGAAGCGGAATGCTCAGATGCGCGAATAATCTTTCTTTTTTGTATCTTTGTTGCAGAAAAAGGAATAGCAATAATATGGGTGTTGTGTGATAAAGTCTTACAAAATAGTATATAAACTTAAACCAAATATCAAGTTGTTAATTTAACTGTTGGCTAAAAACTATCATTAATAAAATTACAGATCTCGTTACGCCGAACTATTCATTTGCAATTGTATTTTAATGATTTGCTTTTCCTGGACGATTATTAGTACTGTTTAATTTTGTTATTATTATTATTATGGCTTGAGGAATAAAGCTCAAGGCATCATTTGACTGGTTTTTTACGGATATTGTTTCGTAGCCTTTTTCATCATCACATTATTATGACAAGTAATCATAATATAATAATCATAATGACATTCGGAGCGTTGTAAAATACGTATTCATAATAATAACAATAAGAATCTGTACAATATTTTGACGAAATGCCACAACATGAGGTTTTTTTGCAGTTCTTGTACAATCACGCTGTAGGATTCATACTCTCATGGTGTGAAATTCTGAATTTTGTTTTTTTCTTTTGTTTGTTAATTTAAAAAATTATCAGCTAAAAGTGGTGAGCACACGTTAAAAGGGGAAAAACAGGTAGATAAGGGTAAAGTACACAGTCCACATCAACACAATCCCGGGACAATTAATTAAAATTTCCTTGCCTTCAAAGTATTTGCGGGCGATGAATTTGAGCGTTTCATCAATGAGAATGACTGGGATAGAAATCTTCATGACGGCCATCCATTCCTCACCGTTCAATGGAGTGACCTGGAACACTTGCTGCAAGTTGACAAAAAAAAAGAACAAACATGTCATGATGAGTTTTACACACAGGAAGGACATGACATGCTTCTTTTTTATCAAGTGAACTTACCGAGAGGATCTCAACGTAGAGAATGACAAAGTGGAGAACCATAGAAAGACACATGGCCAGCATCAACCAGATGTTAATCCATGGGGGCATGACGATCAAAGACTGATTCTCAGACAAGCTGTTCATGGCGTTCAACATCTCAATGGTGACAAGTACAGACAAGGCCATGGTCATTGGATGAGGATCATGGAAAATGCTGCAGTCGACTCCCTTGAAGATTTCGCTGTCTGGGGTGCATTGAAGATGGCGAGTCTGAAAAAAACAAGCAAAAGAAATACGTCATAATATGTACATGCATATATTTCATGTACTCCGCTTAACGCTCTTTTTAATTAATCTTACCAGTTGGTAGTAAGACAGTTGAGGTCCCTCCGCGTAAAGCATGAACCACCAAGTAGCAGCTCCGACAGTGGCAGCACCGACGTATCCACCAACAGCCATGTAACGGAAGAACAGCCATCCAGAGATCAAGCTTTCATTGGCCCTTCGGGGTGGCTATAATAGGTTTTAAAAATACAATCAATTAGATTTAGGTTCACTTTTGAATTCAAACATGTGCTATTTTATAATAAGTGGTTGCATTGGACTTACTTTGTTCATGATGTCCATGTCAGGTGGGTTGAAACCAAGAGCGGTGGCTGGGAAGCCATCAGTGACCAAGTTGACCCACAAGAGTTGTACTGGAATCAGAGCCTCAGGCAGACCAAGGGCGGCAGTCAAGAAAATGGAGACGACCTCACCAATGTTGGAAGAGATCAGATAACGGATAAACTGTTTCATGTTGTTGTAGATGGCACGGCCTTCCTCAACGGCAGCGACGATGGTGGAGAAGTTGTCATCAGCCAACACCATCTCAGCAGCTGATTTGGCGACAGCAGTTCCAGATCCCATAGCAATTCCGATTTCAGCCTAAAAGAACAAACAAGCAGATTTCATTTACATTATTCATTATAAACAATGAAGAAAATACTACAATTTAAAAAGAGTGAAGCTTACCTTCTTCAAAGCAGGAGCATCGTTGACACCATCACCAGTCATGGCAGAGATTTCATTCATGGATTGCAAATACTCAACGATCTTAGACTTGTGGGAAGGTTCCACACGAGAGAAGAGACGGGCTCTGGCACAGGCAGCTCGTTGTTCAGAGATTGGCAGGTCATCAAATTCACGTCCGGAGTATGACATTCCAGTGGTATCTTCATCCTCACCAAAGACACCAATTCGTCTGCAGATGGCTTCAGCAGTACCCTAAATAAAACAGAATAACATTTAGGTTAATAAAAGCAAGCACATCATTTTTAGAACATTTATATGTACTATTCATTCAGTGACTTTTTCGTACCTTGTTGTCGCCAGTGATGACAATGACACGGATTCCGGCTTGACGGCAACGAACAATAGAATCAAAAACTTCCTTTCGTGGAGGATCCAACATACCAACAACACCGACAAAGGTCATGTTCACTTCATATTGGTAGAACTTGGTGGGGTCACCGAGGTTCATGTCTTCAGGCTTCATTGGAGAATCGATGGTAGCAAGAGCCAAACAACGCAGAGTGTCACGTCCAGTTCCGTATTGGCGGGTCAAATCCAAGATCTTGTTCATGGCAGCTTGAGTCATTGGCACCTTCTGGCTTCCTACACGGATGTGAGTGCAACGGTCCAAAACACCCTCTGGAGCTCCCTTGATAAACATTTTTGGTCCATTTCCGATACGTGTTGGTTTGAGAGGAACACAGTAGCTGGACATAGACTTCCTGTCACGAGAGAACTCAAGAGTGAATTCCTGCAAACAGATTTCAGTTAAACATCATTACATTTTAAATTACTTAAAAAATTGTTTTGTCTAACTTGAAATCATAGGATTTGCAGCAATTTTACCTTCTTCCATTTGGTTTCCATATCCTGTCGGCAAACAATAGCAGCTCCACGTCGGTCCAATCCAGATTTGTTCAAGTTGTACGGGTTCATCTTTTCAGCAAGGACAATCAGGGCAGTCTCAGTGGCCTCACCAACCTTCTCGAAACATTGTTTGAATTCGTTAAAGTCGATGGCAGAATCGTTGCACATTATGCAGATGGTCGCAAGTTCCTGAAGAGCCTCAAAGTCGCTAGCCTTGACTTTTTGTCCCCGTTGAAAGACTTCACCGATGGGTTCGTAGGTAGATCCAGTAATTTCAAATTCATTCACGGCAATGTCGCTTCCGTCAACCTTGTCAAAGACAAACATCCTGCTGACAGACATCTGGTTGGTGGTGAGTGTGCCAGTCTTGTCAGAGCAGATGACCTGAGAAAAACATGAAAATCAAATTGAATTAAATGATTGAATGAAATTTAAATGAAATTGAATCAAAAGAAAATGATAAAAAATTACCGAGGTGCAACCCAGAGTTTCAACAGATGGCAGAGATCGGACAATGGCGTTCTTTGCAGCCATACGACGAGTACCCAAAGCCAAGCAGGTGGTGATGACAGCAGGCAAACCCTCCGGGATGGCAGCGACGGCCAATGCAACGGCAATTTTGAAATAGTAGATCGCACCCTTGATCCATGAACCTCCGTGAGCAGGGTCGTTGAAGTGACCGATGTTGATGGCCCAGACAGCAACGCAAATGATGGAAATGACCTGTGCAACACAAACAATGTTAGTTATTGTACAATGACAAAATAGCATACAAATCATCTGTTAAAAAGTATAATTATACTTACCTTGGACAGTTGTTCACCGAATTCATCGAGTTTCTGTTGTAGTGGAGTCTTAATCTCTTCGGTCTCAGACATTTCAGTTCGGATTTTACCAATGGCGGTGTTCAAGCCAGTGCCAATCACAACACCTCGAGCCTTACCAGCAGCGACATTTGTACCACTGAACAGAATGTTTTTCTTGTCTTGATTTACAGCCCTGGGGTCAGGAATCGGTTCATTGTGCTTGATGACGGATACAGATTCTCCAGTCAGGATAGACTGATCAATTCTCAGAGTGGTAGACATCACCTTCACGATACGAATATCAGCAGGGATTTTGTCACCAACTGTAAAGAAAAATGAGTCATTTTATTAAAGCATGACATCAATATTGCAGCGATGATTTAGCAGTTTTTTTATCTTATTCTTATTCAGTTACCTGAAACTTCAACAAGATCACCAGGCACAATTTCACGAGCACGAACCTTCTGTACACCAGACTTATCTGAGCGGATGACTTTGCCCATCTCAGGTTCGTATTCCTTCAAGGCTTCAATAGCACTTTCAGCATTTCTCTCCTGTTAAATTAAATGGACAAAGCATCATTATTATTATTAGCCCTTGAGAGAAAGGAAATCAACATCATCTTGTAAAACTATAAAACAAGATCTTACCTGCCACACACCGACGATCGCATTAGCAATAAGAATGAGCAAAATAACGAAGGGTTCAACGAAAGCTGTGATTCCCTCACCTTCATCATCGTGTTCTTCAAAACAGGCTAACACCTACAAACAAAACAACAATTGATATAAAATATCAGCACGAATATGTCATCAAAAGGGCATAATAATTATGATATTCATTTAAAAATTTCACTTACAAAGGAAATGATAGCGGCGAGAAGCAAAATTTTGACTAACAGATCATCGAATTGTTCTATAACCAACTGCCATAAACTCTTGCCCTCTTCAGCGGGAAGTTCTGCAAACAGACAAAACATAAACCATTTAGCGTTCCATTATATTTAACGCATCGCAAATTATGTCCTATCTAGCGCGCACAATAAATCCCCGATCAGATGATCCGAGCACATGCAACATCCCCAACCTAATCGTTGACGTCACCATCTTCAATCCCTACTTTAACTGCTTTGTTGCCGTGTGCGCGCAACACCAAAATGTTGGTGAGTTTGCTAATGACAACGCAGCAGCGCTTTATCAAACTGCCAAGTTAAATTTAAAAAGATGGTGACTTACCATTAGGACCATATTTCTCTTGATGTCTTTTCACTTGGTCCGGACTCAATCCTCTCTCCGGGTCGGTTCCAAAGTACTGAACCACCTCCTCCCAAGTCTTTGCGTGGCCGTCCTCCATGGTGGCCACTCAAGTTGAATTCACCTGAGGGTGATGCGCGGACTAATTAACAAACAGTTTATAAAATTTTTAATTTCCTCTCTTTTTCTCTCTCTTTCTTTCACTCAAACTAACTAAAAATATAACACTAAAAAAGTCTTGATTAAAAACCAGTTCAAAACACAGATTTTCTTTTTTCAGTCTTTCAAAAATAACAACTGCACAACACACACAAAAGATACTCTCTTCGTCTATCTCTACTTCTTCCTTTTTCTTTCTTTCTTTTGGGGCCAGTCAAATCAAAATGCGAATGAAATGGACTTTTTTCTCTGGCTCTGTATGATGATGAGCACAGAACACACAGACACACGACGGTTTTCTCTCAGAAAAATGAACTCTAGAGCCAGCAGAGCAGCCAGCAGCAGACACAATACTACATCGACACAGAGCAGGGAAGCAAAAGAGAGTGCTGCTACGTCATGTTGGCAGTAATAACGAGATGTACACGTAAGTATATCAGAATCAGATCCACAACAGCACCAGCAGCACCTACTAGTCCTGATTCTGTGTGATGATATGATGGGAAGTTTTAGAAATGGAAAAGATGTGTGCAAGTAGCGCAGGTAGAATACAACTTCAGTATAAAAGGTCAGTGTAGAAAAACGAAATGAAATGGAAATTGTTGGTACAATGACCTAGCCTTTTATGCTAAGTGACCTTTTGGTTTCCAAACTTAGTATAGGGTCAGTTCACAAAATTTTTGAAATGTACAATGACCTAATGCACTTTTGTAGTTCAGCTTAGAAAACAAGGCACTAGGATAAAATATCCTCACTATTGGATAAGCGTCATTTTTAATTTTCTTAAAAAAATTAACCGCTGTGCTTATCAAAACACTTATCATGAATTATAATTGCTCATGAAACATTATATTGCTGCCACACAGACAGACAGAAGAACAGCAACTGAACAAGAAGCACCAGTGCGTGTGCGTGTAAGCTTTACGGGGAAAAAACTGGTATGTAGTTTTTTGTAGTACCGGCCTATGTATTTTTTTGCAAGAGATTCAAGATATTATGACGTGCCATTCCTAGGATGGATGATGGGAGAAAATAGACGAGAATTGAAACGAAACAATGTTATGCGGTGCAAAAGGAGCAACAACGTATTTGAATATGAGAGCACACCGCACTACTACTACCATCGCCGGTAAGGCTTTTAAAAATCAGCAGTAGAGGGACAAAATTAGGGAAATGTCTGTAAGTTCATATGGGTAGATACGTGTACACACACAGTCTTTTTTTGAAAGGGCTTCTTAGCAAACTTTGTTGTGTACCGATTTTTATACTGTCTTTGTTGGAGTTTCTCTAATTTATTTTTGCAATATTGGAAATTGGTATTAACTGTTGCCACTTTGAAGCACAGAAAGCTTATATGTTTCTATTTAAAATGCATAGTTCGGACCGGTGGCGCACAATGATCCCTGCTACTAACCATGGCATTATTGCATAATAATTATCTTTCTTATGCATTATATATATATGGCTTATTACAAGCGGCCTCAAATCAGGTTGGTCCACTTTGAAATGCGCTTTTGGTACTTGTTCCTAACAACGGACCATGAGAATGCATTATAATGATTGCCTCTCTATATCACTTTTATGAACAATGACTACATAACTTTTATTGAAACTTTGTACTTAGCCATGATGATGATGAGGATCCCGTTATGCAAGGATTTTCAACTTGTGTGTACATAGTTATAAAGGGATTTATGGATGATGGGGCTAATACAAGAAATGTTGCGGTAGTTGTGGAAGTAGTGAGGTAATAAAAAACGTGACTGTATAACAGCAAAATCATCGACACATTGACAGATTCGCATAGCACGCACCTTGATATTATGATGTATGATGATAAAAGTCAACATTTTTACTAGCACTCAAAGTAGGCAAAATCAGAGATAACAATACAGGAAATCATTTCAATATATACCTATGGTTATCCTTTAAAGTAAAGAGAATGTACAGAGAGTGGACATTTTATCATATGTAATTATGAATGAAATGAAGTGAAATATTATATCATTACAAATAAAATTACATAATGTCCGTCTGTCTCTTAAATAAAAATATGCCTTCCAGCAAACTCTATTCTTGGACTACTTGGTCATGAAAGAAAAATGCATACTGCAAATTGCTTTTTGGGTACAAAGTAATTTGTAGTACAAACTACCTGTCAAGGTACAGGTCCCTTATAATGACCTGGCGCTCCTCTTTTGTTCCAATTTTCATACTCAGGGACAGTGTAAAATACAATTATTATATTTTACCTGTCTTTATAAAATCAATTATTTACTCAATTCTCCTTCCTGCTGACAACTAGAATCAAATTACGTGCGTACTTTGTTGACTGTGTGCATTCAATTTTCCACCGCCTGTCATAATTCATAAAAATAAAATGATGATGATACCTATTTGTATGTGTACATCCTACTTTAAATGCAGAATCTCTTTTTTAACGAGAATTTTACCGCACACTTTTTTTCTATCTGCCGTGTGTGCTGTTACAATATTAATATGCGCTTTATCTATAATACATTACCGATACAAAGTAGCGGAAAATTGAGTTTACCTAATAATAGCGTGATGGCAATTTTTTTGCTGGCTATGCAGAATACTCGTAAATTGTACGTAAAAGTGTAGTACAAAGTACAGAGATGGTAAAATGAGAGAACTTCTTTCAGAGAAGCATGTACACTGTTCATGCTTCATTTTGTGTGAATGAACGTTCGCACACAAAAGCCGTTCAATTTCTAGTGTAATGTTACCGACAACATCACCACCATAATCTTTATGATGAGTGCCCATGTAACAATATAGCAAATTGCATATCGCAAATTATTATTATTACATACTTACACTCCATCATATAGCTTTACCTCCACGGATTTGTGTCTGCCTACAGCAGCGAACTAGCCACCATGCACCACAAATTCTCTCTGGTAAACTTAAATTGCGATAAAAACTCAAGCGCAAACCATAAAATGCGTAAATACTTTGCTTGGAAGACAGGACGCAGTTCAATCTGCTTTGTTGTGAAACGATATATTGGTTCAATATGTGTCTGTCCGTCCCTCCCTCCCCGAAGGGCATGCAGCGATAAAAAAACTCCAGCAATGCCATTTACAATAGATAGTAATGGTTTTAAAAGTAACATTTATTATAGTCTACTTTGCTCCACCGTTACATTACTACGGTTCATTGAAATGAATTGATGCAAGTATTTTGGTGGAATAGATTTTTGCTTCTTACTACTACGGAGCTGCTGTTCCATTCCAAGAAAGTTTATTGCAATATGATCATGATTTTCTACATGGTAATGGTTTCTGGCTGACTAGCTACTACACATAGTACTACAACATGACATCGCAGTTACTACTTTTACTATTTTGTTACTTGCTCATGTTCATCCATCCACATATTCACCTCATCATCATAAAAATACGTGGACAAGTGGCGATGGTTGGTAAAAAGATGAGGAGGAGGATGCTGCAAGTCCAACAAAGGAGCTTGTGTGTGTATATGATCCTGTTGGGAAAACAGTGTGACTCGGGCTGTCATCAACTTACTATCACGGTTTAAATTTGGTTTCTTTACTATGAACTTCTTTCTATTACACCTACATTCTCTCCTTATGACTGGTAAGGTTAACTCACAAGGTTTGCAAGTCTGTCTGCATTTGCAAACGTGTCCCAAGAAAAACTCATCGTCATCATTTACGTTTTCGTAGTAGCATGCTGCATTTTTATGAATGACGTTTGCTGGACCTTTAAATTAAATTGCCACCGCCACCGGTACATGTATTCATGAGCCAACTTTAAACACTAATAGTTATTGATGATGATAATAATAGGCATAATCGTAATAGTAAAGTATAAAAGAAGCAAGAAACCCTATATCATCCTCATCGTCGTTTACTTATTAGTACAAGCAAGGTACACAATAAAAATAATGAGACATGCGGATTGTGAATTATGATATGATTTCAATTGAATGAGTAACCTTGCACATGATTGTCAGCGTGCATGTGCTCACCATGAATATGCTCATAGGTTTGCAATTTACATGTGTCGATGGTTGATGCAAGCAAACCAATTTTGTCTAATGATGAGGGGGATGGGAAATTATAAAAATAACTATAGGACATTTTAATATCTCTTTGAAAATAAAAATAACCCATTATGAACACTGCTGGGCATTAATTAATAATTGATTTACCGAAACCATTTTTGCTGACTATGACGGACTTGGGATAGGGGGAGGTAACAAAATCATTCAAATAAAATTTGACTGAATGGTTAATTTCGTTGGAAAACAAGGAAACCACTGTTTTGGATTTAGAATGTCACTGTTAACTACAAGTTTATTGTAATCCTCCGTGACGTCAGCAACTCAGCCACGTGACAATGCTCTGACTCTGAATATTTATGCATTTTATCAGCAGCAGCCAGCAGGAATTGATGATAAAGGTTGAGGCTGAAGATATAGGTATGTACGTGTACATAAAAGTGGGATAATGTCCATTAGTAAGAAGCATTAAATGCTGGAAAGGTGCAAAAGAGCCCAACTTTTTTTTATTTCTTTTTTCTATTATTATACAACCATATTAATATTTTTCTCACGCAGCAGCAGTATACGGCAAAGCGTGCATTTATGAATTTTCTACAAGTACAACAGACATTGAAAGGTGTTACACGAAACAATTTTCCTCAAACAGCCTTGCAATTTTTATACTCTACTAATATATGCCCACATCGCAATGCATGGTCAAAAGAGCTTTCTATAGCTTCTAGCGTTCAATAATGTTTGCTTGTTTTAGTTGCGGTTTCCACCACTTTTTATAAAACGCTTCTGCGTCCATCACATTACCCTTCGGTTTAGGTTTTAGGGACGGACATAAGCACTCTAACTTTAATGAAGTTGTAAAATGGCAGGTGACAAAAAATGGCCGAGTGCTACTTTCTACCCGACAATTTCATCGAAAAGAATTACGTGGACATACCAAAACCTTGATGGATGATGGAACGTTACGCTACACTTCTTATGTAAACCGAAAAAGGTGTTGAATGCGTAATTTTTGTTTTGTATACATAGCCATTAAGGTATATTTGTATATTTATATTTGACTACGACAACACCCCTTCATGCAAAAATACATATTGATATTGCTTTCCCATCTTTTTTATTATTTGTTGTCATGTTGATCGACAAAAAAATTGATTTTTCCATTGCATTCCAGAGTTTCAAGTCTATTTACAAGAATTTGACCCAATAGCGTTAATGTGTTTTGCTGTTACTCGTTCCTATATCCTACATTCCCAAGTTATCCGACTGAGTCATGAAAATACTTTTTTAATAAAAAGAAGTGGCGCAATTTTCTTGCTGCTGAAAGCCGATAATCTACGTGTTTCTAAACACCAACGCGCCAGCAATATCAACTACGTCGTGTTTTATATTAGCTACCGACTACGAAGGCCGAAGAAAAGACTTTTGACTGGATAAAAAAGACTTCCTTTCGCTTACAACGAAATCTTTCTATGCAACGTGTACTTGCACTATTGAACGATTCTCCTGACTGTATATGGCGTAGTACCTCGTTACTTCCACCTCACCCTTACTCTGCTACTTGCCTTATGCTTTTAAATATCTCTTTGTTTCATACATCAGCACAACAGTTTTTTTTTCAAATTGCAAATTAAAAATGAAACGTCAATAGCGTGCGCAAACAAAGACCAAGAAGACGGTTACGTCTAAACCATGTAAATTTAAATATTTGCCAAATCGATAGTATCGTAATAAATAATCATTCGATATTCATTTACCTAAGCGTGCTTTTTCATGAATAATTTAAATGACAGATAACTATCGGGTTTCAATTTGGTTTATGGCACATTTTATTTGGTTCGCTAACTACCGCTATATGCACTCTGCCTATTAATATAAATACCAAGTCACCACATTTTGTCCACCACATTTTATATTTACACAAATGCTAAACTAAATCGCGTTAACATTTGATTATCACCAGCTTTGCCAGAGTGTACCACATACTACCAAACCATCAACCTGCGTCATCACTAATCCCTCTCATTCTCTGTGTCTTCTGTTTGTGGTTACTCGGAGTACACACAATGGAAAGTAAAGTTGGTAGAGCTCCCATTATCTAATCATCACCTTTTTTGTCTCACCAACAAACCATCATGGTCCATAACGTACGTCATCACCAACAATCAACAAACACAAGGAAACGTTTATAGCCCAATGTCCCGTTTGTTGGTACACTTTTATCGCTCTTTACATTCATGGTTCATGTTCCTTGATCCAATCAAACATTCTAAAATGGAGCCAGGTTCTTTTAATTTTGACTTTTGAGAAGTCTGAAATATGTCTGCATGGAAGAAAAAAATTAACAGCAGGAGAAAAATTGCGAGCCTCCTCCCAACTTCGAACTTCCAAGAACTTATCGGGCTATTTTTGTCTTACGATTTGCAAATATGAGTTTTCCAAATGAGCAGTAACAATAAAAACAGGCAATAAAGCTACAACTACAACTGCTACCTTATTTATGAGTGTGAATAATTAATGAGCATTAGCATTTTACAAGTCCTCCCCTTTTCAAGACCCAGATTATTTTTCATTAATCATAAACCATGCTCATTTCGCCTCCGCAGGTATACAGTTTCCTCTTAGCATATTTTTAAAAGTTGCCAATAATGTGTGTGTGTGCAGACAGAGAAACGATAGCTCATTGCAAGAAAAAAATGTTGTATTTTGGAGCAATGATGATAATGCAAGCAATGCCACGACATTTTTTTTTCAAGAAAAAGAATCCGTCTGCAGCCGACATATATCTTTTTGCAAATTAAACGACAGACAAGTGTACATTAACACGCGCGTATATTACTTATGAATTTTGAAATTGCACCTTGTAACCTTTTTTTATATTGTCCCTGCCAACGGTCACATGAATCGGCGCTAATATTATCACAAGGACAAAAACCAGCCAAGAAGATATATAGAGACTTTTCGGAGAGACAGACAGCGCCAAGCTATTTTATATAGCGTTTCAAATTTGAAATGTGTGTTTCTCGCATTTCTCTCCGCACTTGGTGACGAGATGAGTATGGCACGTTGTTCATGTGTGCCTCCAACAAACGGACCCATTGCCAATTTTCATTTTTCTACTGCCACACTTTTTTTGTATTCTATTTTCTTCATCAGTCTATAATATTATTATTTTTTTAAACTGGGACCATTTAGATTTTGAAAAAAGAGCACAAGCTCACACATATACACACCATGATGGCATGGCAAGGCAAAACCTTGTGCCAGCAGCAAAAAGCCAAAACGAAGAAAATTTATATTTTTGGTGTCCTTTACCGCTTGGAAGAGTAGGTTAATAAAGAAGTGCAGGATATTAGAAAAAAGTAAGAAGGAGGAAAACGCTAGTGCTTTTCGGAGTTGACTGAAACAGTAGCAGCATCAGACAAGCTATTAGGAATATGGCAAATATTCTCTCTCTCTCTGGCTTTTGTAGTCAAGTTATTACAAGATTTGGGATAATGACGATGAGAGAGGAGGATGCGATCATGATGGCAGTGGTGATGCATCTCTTCTCGGCATGTTCCTCTAAGACGTACAATCACACATGCTAAAAAAAGTTTGCTAAAAATCACTCAAAGGCTGGCTGCCTGGTCGTGTGTTTTTTGTGTGTGCGTCTATTTTTGTCTTTTTCTTCGTCATAAGAGAAGAGGATAATGGCGAATGGCAAAGAAGATGATGATGATGATCATTGGAATGATAGAAGAGAAAAACGCATTTAAAATGAATCTCTAGAAAAAGTTGGCTTTCCAAAGAGTGTCTTAGTAGATTATGAAGAAATATATTGAGAGTGGGGAAAACTACTGGCGGGGATATGGGAATAAGTAGAAAAAAAATGTGTGACTGTCTATCAACCAACAGCATCAGCAGCAGCAGTAAATTTGCAGAAGAATCAAGTGTAGTACCTAGTCACCGACTTTTTTTCAAAGCAGGCAATACACACAAGAACAAGAGAGACCGAGAGGTGTAAGTGTGAAAACAAGGCGCTTTTGTTCTCTTGCAAACCGAAAATAATTTATACGATGTTGATAGGTATGTCTCTACAGGGAAGTACAATGTAATTGGTGGAATCATAATGCCAGGCTCAAAAGGCCGTAAATAGCATGTGCCATTTTTTAGTAATTGAAATTAGGGGATTTTTATATGAATGTGTATTACTAATGAGGTGACTAAACAATAAATACGGATATTTTTATAGAAAATGGACTCAATAAACTAGGAAATGCTTCATAGTCATTGAATTGAAAAAACATTAATTATTACATGAGAAAAAAACTATTTGTGTTTGGACTTTGAACACATCAAAAAAGATTTTGTTGGCTGGTCCACTATATATCATTCCTAGGTCTTTGGGGACACATATGATTTTATATACAGTGCTAAAAGGGCAAAATCTATTTCTGGTGCCGACAAATGTCTATCGTGTTTCCAATTAGGATACAAAAAGTTGATTACTTGACAAATGACAAAATCAAATTTCAAAAACTTGGTTATGATTCATGCTAGACATGTATCTCTATGAAAAACTTGGATTTTTCAAAAGGTTAGTAAATCCACTTTTATACAATTACGTAGTAGTACAGGCACTGAAATCGCCATGTTGGAATTCCAATTTACATCACTAAATTTATATCTAAGATGAAAAAATTGTAGGTAGCACTATAGCAGTTTAGGCCTCTAGCATTTTTTTCAAAAATAAAAAATGGTCTCCTTTAAATGCGTCACACTGTCGCATAATATATCGCATTAAATCAAAATCACCAGCTTGAGCAAAACTTTTGCATGATGGCGTCGTCGGCACATCTTGCGCGCATATCGTGGCATGCATATGGCATGGCATGAATCACAATAGGCAGAAGAAGAAGAAGAGGAACGAAAAACAGCGAAGAAGAAAGTCCTTGTTGCTTTTATTGAGTATGAGGAAATAGTGTTGCTGCTGTGTGTGCTGCTTGATGCTCACTTTCTCACTTTTGCTGTGCAATATTTTTACACCTACTGGCTTTGTAGGAACTTTTTCTTTTTTCACACCAAGACTTTTTTAATATTCCTTAACTTTTTTTGTACCCAAACTACTTACTATGAAGAAGGTAGAGGAAGAAGGTAATTACTTACCAACAATTAACGAGGTTCCAAAAAGATCCTACAATCCTTTCCCGAGACAAGGCACTCTCTGTTTTTTCCAACAATTCTCACAACAATACAACTAACCCAATTGAAAAAATAGTTTTCTACACCGATGGATGAGGAAAGGAAGCAACGCTCTGGCGCTACTACCCAAGTCCAAATGGGGCCTCAGATCCCGTTACATCAGCCTTTTTTAATCACTTTTTGGCCCAGGGACAAAACAACAGGAATCATATTACACATTCAAGCCAATACTTCGTCGTATTTTCCACTTTTTATTATAACCATAGCAAAGACACTTCAACAGCAGTTGAATCGTTCTCTAGGCACTCTTTAACACGCACGCCGTGTCTCTTTCGTCGTGATTCGTTTTCAAAAAAAAAGTTCACAGTTGTAAGTTTGCAAATGGGTCCGTAATGAACTTTCATGTATGTTCCATGATGATAGCTGTTTAGCTAATAGTTGTATAGGAAGCCATGAAAAAAAACCCTATACAGCACAAGAAGAAGAAGAAGACAAGGAACAATTTTCGTACACTATACACTTTTGGAGACTAGCCTAAATATAAAAACAGATTATCCGCTCTTGTTTCCACCGCACCAGCAATAAGTATTTTGAGCATATTAAAAAACTCTTTCTCGGCTTGCTATATGCATGGGAAAAAACAGTATTAATAGGTCGTTTCGAGGAATCTTTGGACTGCCAGTATATTAAGCTTATATAAAATCAGTGCAAGGATATCGATAAAAGTCGTTGTCAAGCGCACTATGCAAGTAGCACCGTTGCAGAGGTGGAGGTGAACATAAAAAATGTAAACTGTTACCCGAAAAAAAGTTATTCTTGGATTGGTACTACCGCTAATTTGTCCTACTACCAATATAATCAATCTGCTAACACTAGCAAAAATGAGTGATGTACAAGGAAGGTAGTCCGTGTTCCCTTTTAACACAATAGCATGAGGTCATTTTGGTTTGGCGAAGAACTTCTTTTCAATAAATCATGTCATATGTAGCAGGTCATAAAGGAATATTTGGACGGACAGAGAAATGGCAAAGTGTAGGCACATCTCAAGTCTAAGAAGACCGCAAAGCAGTGACAAGAATGTTTTTTGCCGAGATGCAGAAACGCGTCATTATTCTTGGTATGGTGGTGATCCCTAATATTGTTTTCTCCTCAAGGTTTACGTATAAGGTGATCTAAAGCTCAAAGCTTGCTGACTACACGTTAAAAAAGGAGGAGAAGGATGGAAAGCACGCATGGATGTATATATCATGGTTTTGCAATGATGATGATGATGGAACCGTTGAATTTCGCAATAGGTAAAAGTACACATCATGATGATGACGGTAATGATGAAAATATAATGACTATGGTGGAAATGGCAATCCGCACAAAGGACGTTTTCACGGAAAGGAACACACATTCTGCGGTTGGAAATTAAAAATAGGCAGCGGTCTTGCATGAAGGGTTAAGAACCGAAAAACTCGAATTAACAAAACGCTTAATTGGATATTCGACCACTTTTACTACGTCTTGTATGTACTAGTGTGGAGCGCGTGTGTGTACCTTAGAAGCAGGAGATTCTGTTGCATGGACCATCCCCAAAATGCGCCCAACAATTAGTGCACAGTATTAGTAAAATTATACAGTTGTCAGCGGAAACATAAAATAATGTTCTATAAATTTCAATGGTTTGGCAACCTATGCCAAGTAGTTTCAAGCCAGCCTACCTACCTTGCTGTATGAGAACGTTATTGGGATCCGCTGATTTACTTTCACCTTTTATTTGAACCGATTGGCCTAGCAGCAACGTGTGCTTGCTCTCATATTCATTTGCCAATGCGGAAAAGTCGTGGAGTGTACCATCATCATCAATTTTGCAGTCTTTATTCTTTGTTTGATGAACATTGCGTTTTAGTTATGGTAAGAAAAGGCAGAGAGATACGGATTTGAAGAATTATTTTGAAAGATTATCGGTAGTACATTTTGGTTGTATCACATCACCCCTTAGGTTGCATAATTCTAATAACTCAACATTCCAGACATGCCTGTGTGAACTGTGCCATACCGTAACTACCAAAAACTACATAAAGCCAAGTCAAGTCAATCTTAAAATGATAAACTAGACAAAACGGTCTGTCAACCGTGTTGGAATTTAAGCAGCAAGCAAAATGCTACTACTTCCTGGGCAACTGTTGACTAATAATTGGAGCAAACGATTAGCCAGCCAGAAACAAAAACCCTTGTCTTTTGGTTCACTCGAACAAAGTAGGGAAGATGAATATTAAAACAGACTCTTTAACACCAAACGCTTGTTAAGCTAACTATACATGATTTCTTTTCTCGTGAGTATAATACCTATGCTACAAATATAGTATAGTACTTTGACAAAAACCGGTTGAACATAATATAGGGACAGCGTGGCAAAAAAGGATTTTGGACAAGAAACAAGTCACAAAACTATAAGTTGCATGGAAACATCACATAATGGTTTCCTCTTCCACTTTCCTACGACATGAGGGACAGAGTTGAGGTTTTATTTTAGAAAAGGTTTATATGGAAACGTTTGCTGATGTTGAAAATGTGACGACATCTGAAAGCAAATGGCTTCCAACTTTAAAATCCCACGACACACGAGAAAGATTTAAATTAAAAAATATAAAATTTTACGGTACTGAAATGAACGCCATGGTAAATCGATTATGCCCATGGTGCTCATCATTTCATGGGCAAACATTCATTCCCATAAAAATTTGCCATAATTTACAAATGCTTTCTTTCCATGCATCATGAATCATGAGTAACCTAGTTTTACTGGCTCACTCCAGCCTTTTTATTAGCATTTTGCGTCAACTTAATTTACTGGGTGTGATTTGATTTTTAAGAAAAGCCAACTTTTACAGAGTCCACCACACCAGTCCATTTCTACGTGTATAAATTACGCATTTATTGTTACAAAGTCGTATCAAATATCTCACACTGCATTACTACAAACCTATACAGATCCGAAATCGAACGATTCTCTACATTTTTAATCTTTCTTCTCAACTTGCCATTTACGGCCCACTCACTACTTCCAACTTCTTCTACTGTACTGTGTATACTATAAGGTAAACTATACCATGCTTCTGCGTGCCACCAAATTAATGACGATGTCGTGACACTCGTGCCAAAAATTCCTGCTGCGAAGAACAAAAAGAGAAACCTATATATGCGCACAAAGTACTTGCAAATTTATGTACGAACACTGATTGAGAAAATCGGCTGAAAATTACTGCTCCGATCTCCGGTTCTTTACCACACAAAGATCCATTTGCTTTTTTGTCATTGCCAATTTTACCTTCAGGACCAGTATTATCAGCTCAGTATTATCATGACAACATTTTTGTAGCATCATTTGCAATATATACCAGTATCTACCACAAAACGGTTGACTAGTTGAATATCATTATTATGTAGAGACCCTACACTTGTCTAGTTCTACTACTGCATATTATCATCTAGACCAAATATTCATTTCCGTTGCTTTCTTCATCGTCTAGAATTACTAGGTACATGACGGTGCAATTGACAATGATCCGGAAAGATCCTGTTGGATATTCTTCATCTTGTCGTATCATCGTGGAGTCTTTTTTTAGATGGAGAACACATCTCTCTCTCGGCTTTTCGAACAACGTAGTAGATCATAAAAAGTAAACACCGCTAGCTTTCTCTTTGCCGACTATCGAATTAGAATCTACTAGAGAGAGAGTGTGTATATAAGTAGGTTATTATGCTGCCCGTGAAGAAGATGATGGCAAGTTGGAAAGACAAGAAAAGAAACTGCGAACAAATCAATGTATTATCCTGCCCCCTGCCATCACGGTCAATAAGCTTACAAGCTGAAGCTTGTGACCATGAAAAATTTAAGACAATTAACCTCCGGTTATTTTGATCATTACTTAATTTGGCAATTTGGCATGAGGTAATTGATCTGATTATGTATTCTAATGAACTCTTACAAGAACAGCTCTCAAATTCCGAAACATGAAGCATGCTGCTTTGTAATTCCGCTGTGGGAAAGAGTTACAAATGCGTAATTGGAGGAAACGCAACTGGCAACACTTAATGCAAAAGTGTTTAGGTTTTTGACAATTATATGGATGTTATGGAACAATGGATGGTTTCCTACCACAAAATGATTGCATTCATCAGTTTGGAAGTTCCAAAAATGAGGATTTCCAACAAAATGCTTTACATGTTCATGCAATGTAGCTAAATGTACATCTTTATGGCAGCAAATTTTAATGAAAAATCAAATGAATGGTTATCCAATGCAAATAAATGACAGCCTCATCCGATAACCAAGCATATTATTGCCATGATGTGCCTGCCTAGTACCACCTAGGCCTCCCAAAACCTCTCAAGTAGTACTGGCCGCTGATAAGAAGATTAGCTAGACTCTAACATGCCATCAAACGATCAGCCTTCCAAATAAGATTAGACAAAGTGGATAAGACCAAGAAACAGTGAGACAGACAGATAAAAGGATAGAAGATAGAGTCAAAGATGTAATGATACAGTTGGCCATGATAACAACATTGAAAAGGTGAAGTAAACTTCCCACAATATCAGATGATTGCCTACAGGGGTACCTGCCGCAAATGACAGCCTTATCGACTACCCCCCAACCCCCCATCCCCATCATATGATAAATTTTGATGCAAATAATAGTATGCTAGTCAATTTATGCACCCCTCCCACCCCAAAACATTGCCATAATTATCATCAATCATACCATACTACCAAGACATCAAACTAACTACTAAGACAACAAAATAATTACTTACCCGAAATATAACGGTCCCTGGTCTTCTTTTCTGTACTCTAGTCTCCCCTTTGATCAAATCTCACCCGAAAAACGTCTTTCTTCACTTTTAAACTAATTAAATGTTCAAATAAATCCAAATACTCTCGTTTGCCCAGCCCAAAAACACACACAACTACTTCACCTCAACCCCCTACCTTATTTCGGGGGAGGAGGGTTGAAATTCACTCCCAAAAAATAATCCCTCTATTTTAATCAAGTTTCTACCCCAACTTCTAACTTTTTCCACTAAAATATTTAGCAAAATGCCCAATTAATTTTTCAACTAAAAAAATCCCAAACTCACAAAGCACAACTGAGCAAATGAGCAGCTCGTCGTGGACGACAGTCCCTTTTATACCTTCTCACTGAGTCGGCAGGAACATCGAAAGCAGAGTTCAACTCAAAAAAAAGAAAAGTTCACAGCAGCACACAGGTCAACAGCATAGCAGAGCAGCGCTTTGTTGCACTTTTGTAGCAGCAGCCAGTAGACAGCACGGTCAAACCGTTTGGTCGGCCAATGGACAAGCGGACAATGCACTAAAGGCAAGTCATAGAAAAGCTGAGACTTGAGTTCAAATCCGCGTGCAGCTCCAAAAGTCTTGGTAACAAAAAAGGACAACACTCTTTTGAGCTGTTTTTTACACAGAAACTGTGAACTGGGTAGATGAAACACAAGCAGAAAAAAACATTACGCAAACGCCAGCAGCTTTTTAGATAGGGCACACATGACCATAAAGGCAGTGGAGTACACAGAGTACAACTATGGCTGTGCGTAGTTGACCTCTTACGTAATTTATTTTTCCAACGGTTTTTAATTCTTTGATTAGCTATTATTACACAAGGTAGAGGATAACGGCGGGTTTTAGACCGTGACACGTAGTTAAAACGGAACCGAGGTCCAAGAAACGGTGTTCATTGTGCTGCGGTGGTGTTGATTTTGTGGGTAAGTTAGTTTGGGGGATTTTAACGGTTTTTTGGAGGATAAGTGGTTGATGGATTGGAATGACAGTAATGGATTGATGTTAATTGTTGGTTTTTAGGTTGATAGGAAGTTTAAGTAGAGGTTGATTGTGGATGTGGAAGTGGAAACAAGTGGAGGAGATTGAAGGGGGTTTAGACAAGTCTTTGGAGGATTGACAGGGAAGGAACGAATGAGATGGTTCACCGTTGCTGTATATCGTCATGTGGAATGAGTGTGAGAGTGGTGGAGGCAAAGGGATTGTCGTATCATAAGTTTCCTACGAAGGAAACCGTTAGGGATCAATGGGTACAAGCTATCATTCCGCATATGGATAAGCCGGAGGCGTTCAAGGTGGTGCCACGGTACACGCGGATTTGTTCTAGGCACTTTCGCAAGAAGGACTATTGTATGGATGCGAAAAAGAGGGCGAGATTGATATCAAGTAAGTGCACGAGAATGAAATGGTTTAATGGGCTTATAGTTAGTTTTGTGTGGAAAGTAAGCATGTTTTATGTTCCATTTATTTGCAGATGCCGTTCCTTCCGTCTTTCCGAGGAAGAACACACCGCTCGTCATTCCAACCGTGCTCCCAGCAAGTCCAAAACAGACAAATGCAAAATCACAAGCCGCAGCAGTTGAAAACGTACCTGGTTCTTCATCCAATAGCAAGAGTAACTCTAAGACTGTATTAGTTAGTGGAACTGTGGGTACATCAACATCATCCGGTGCAACTACATCACCTAACCTTAAAACCGATTGTGCCAGTATGCAGCCTAAAGAAATTGATAGCAATGAGTTGGATGACTATCTGGGAAGACGGGAACTTGTTATAGAGTCAGCAGCCATTCAGGATGATCATTTGGTTCTTACGGTAATGGAACCTGGATCGCAAGTGGGAGACCTTGAGTGTGCTTCGATTGTCAACTCGGATGATCCTTCTCAGGATTCTGCAACAATCAGTCTTGACGACTCAAATGGAGGCACCAAGCGTAGGAAACGGCGCAAATGGAATCGCACAGCGTTTGCTCGACCTGCAAAGGGGAAACGGAAGTCGTTGTCCTCCAAGCTGGAATTGTCAGGCGAGCAAGATTTTGATGAGAGCTTGTCAGATATTGCCTCACTTGCAGGTGGTGAGTTAAATGGTGATGCATTCATTGATATTAAGAATGAAGCATCAATCGGGGACCTACAGACTGCAGCTGGTGAAAATGATTCGTTAAGTCATGTAACCTTAATGCTGTCTGACCTTCCTAATCAACCATATCAACTAGCTTCAGTGGAACAAGAACTTTTGCAAAGCATTCAGGCTGTAAGCTTGAGATGTGTTGGAGATCATGAGGATGTTGGTGACAGCAGTGAGCTGCATAACACATCCACCGATGAGAACTACCAGTTCAACAATCTTGTGCCCGCATTTCTTCATCATCACTCTAGCGAAGAGTCCTTGTTCTCTAACGAATCTCAGAACATTAGTGGAGGTCTGGGTGATAGCCAGTTAAGTATGGTATCCCAGTCAGATGCGGCGACTGAAGATGATTCCCTACGATTTGAACTCGTTGACCTAAGGATTGACCCAGACATGCCTTCCTCACAGGGGCCTTCATATTTGGACATTGATGAACTAGCACATCAGTTGAACTCATCGCTTTTTACAGATGGGAAAATACCACTTTTCGAAGAAACACCATCAGATCTGAGCCTTACAGATCCACTACTGATAACACCTGGACCTGAAGAATCTTCAAAGGAAGATGCTAAACCTGCTACTATTGAAAAATTACCGAAGCCAAGTAAGATTATTGAAGTTGCTTTAATCATTTCCTGTTTTATAGTATATTTCATGTATTCTCATTTCATAAATATTTTTACTGTTTTGTTGCAGGTATTAGAAAAGCTGCTAGTCAAAAGTCTAAAGGGTCCGGTAAAGAAGGCATATCACCAAAGGAAAAGAAGCTTAAGGGTGTTTCTAAGCGTCCAAAGAAGGATAAAATTGCTGGAAAGTTCTCGGTTGAACGTTTCAAAAACTCGGATAAAGATATTGAATACTACACCGGATTTAATTCCTACCGTAACTTTGAGGCCTTTTTCCGATCTTTGGAAGCTTACATAGAGAAGATATGCATTACTGATGTAACCTACGGAGTAAACAATTTGGTAAGCTACATCTTTAAAGTATTACATGTTATGCATATTTTTTGAAGAGTGTGTATTGTAAGTGTTATGTCTTTTTTGTTTCATTCAGCCTAGCACGACTGAGAAGGGCGCTAGTGGTAGTACATCTTCCTCTGAAAGCGCTTCGCAAAAAGGCAACGAACAACCAAAGAAACGACCATGTCAAGGACGTTCTATGAGCCGGATGAACGAGTTGTTCATGACAATTATACGTCTGCGAAGAAAGCTACCTGAAAAGGTGTTGGGGCACATGTTTTTTATTTCGCAACCTACTGTATCTAGGGTAGTGAGGGCGTGGACAGTTCTACTCAGCAAGATTATTGATACGTATCCTGTTGAAAGTTCCTTGTCTTCCACTTCTGCCTACCAGGAGCACAGTTACCCAAGCAAAGGACTGGGAATTCCTGAGTCGTTTAGAGAGTTATTCTACAGCGATTTAGCCAAGTCCATTGTTGTTACATCGTTGAATCCTAAAAAGATGAAGACCAAGGCATCAACCAGCAGTGCCCACTGCACACAAAACAAGAAGAGTAAAAGAACTTCAACAGCAGCTGCGTCAACTCCTACCCGAAAAGAAGACTGTGTAAACGTTAATAAATCCAAGGAGGATAAATTAAATAGTGATTTATTTCTCGCAAATATTGAAAATCCTGAACCCATCGAGCAGCTTCGCATTTTTGATGATTAACGATACGCTCTTAGGATATATTTCCGCCAGCAAATCCTGTTAGTTGCTATAATGCCTTGCCTGCATATTATTGTGCCATGTTTTCAATTAGTAGCTATTTTTTTCTTGGAAGAAAGAAACGCAGTAAACTTTCCAGTAGTAGTAGACTTACGTTATTTATATTTGTTATTTGTTTACTTATCAAATATAGGCTAGAAACTGTTATTGTTTTTTCTATCTTATAGGTGGTTGCAGCATATTAATTTAGTATTTCTACGCTTTGCTTACCATATCAATTATTGCAGATTATAGAATTTTGTTCTCGACCATAAAGTTGAGTTGAATTGTTATTTCAAAATATTATTACTATATATTCAACATTTACTCGAATTAATTGTAAAAATGAATGCACGAAATGCATTTAAGAACGTCATGTAAAAATGATTTCGAATGAGTATACTCGCGGCACAGCTAATAACTCTTTAAGTCTTGTGTTGGTTTGTCTTAGTTAACTGTTCCGTTAGTTCCGTAATATTCATATTTCATCATTTTTGAAATCCTGACTATCAGCTAGTTTTAGTGTGTTAAATCATATCTATACTTTGATGTATGATGATTAGACTTCAAAATAAAAAAAAAAGAAAATCATAAAATAATAACGTGACAAATTGGTATGAAATTTTTGCAAATGTCAATTAACTTTTATAGTTTAGCAACAAAAATGAGGTATACCTTGATTGTAAATGACGCTACTCTCGTTGTACACTTGTATCTCGCTGTAATAAAATTGTTAAAAAATTTCGTGTAAATGTTTGCATTGTTGATGTAAGATAACTTTTATAGCACTCTTTTGCATTCATTGTCACAATTTGAATATGAAAATTTGTAGCAGACTATTACGTGCGTATTTTATAGCGTTAATTACTCCAATTGTCCTTAAACATTTATAATCAAAGCTATAAATACGTTTTTGATTATGTTAATTGCATGAAAAATGTCCCTTTGTTCGTTAGGCTTAATTAAAGCATGTGGACATAGTGCCTCAGTGTGCACCACAGCATAAATTATTGTGTATTGTGTAAATGGAAAATTTTTTCCAGAACATTCAGCAAGGTCACTTTATCTATAAAACAGATCCGGTGTGGTTTTCAGGGATTTTCGAAACAGACTGTAGGACTGGAAGACGTTACACTATTGGCACATTATATTTAAACACAACTAAGCGCATGGCGACTTTACTTACTAGCAATAATAATGACTGCTGCTGTCGCAAAACGTGTTTTCAGTCGCAGTAAGTACATTATGCACGCATGTTACATTAGTTGCGCGCGGTAATAACTATACATAATACCTATTTAGGTAATTCCACACACCTCCGCTTGTTGAGTCGCATATAATAGTATGCATTAACAACTTGAAAGGAAATTGAGTATTGGGGAAGTGTCAGATGAATAAAACGCATAAACCCATAAATAAATCGCTGTTCCATGCATAGATTTCTTTGTTATGCAAAACGTCATTTGTTCTGACAGTTGACAGTTTTATGACATTTCCATGATGCGTTCATTTGATTGAAGTCTTCAATGCAATGCATATTACACTCTACGCACTAAAATATAATGCGTAATCACTTTTAGTATATAAATAAATACAAGCAGGTAAGTTTAAATGAAGGCATGAAAAAACGGAGAATACGCAAGGTCTCATCATTTCCGTAAAATCCTGTGAACCGAACCCATTTACAGGACAAGGTCTAGGACAATGTGTTTCTATTAAGGACACAGCCAAGGGCTTGGGCTAACTGTTCAGTCGCCAGAGAATAGAATGCAATAAAATCTCTTTTTTCATGAGAAATGTAGCTATAAATATATTATATTTTAGAGTGTCATCCAAATATTTGCTCCTTGCCTACCTGTCAGGCAGGCTTGCACTAATTTTTGTTTCCGGATTGTTCTTCCTTCCTATTGCAGTCAGTCGTACAGAAAAGTGATTGCAGTTTTTCATGTGTTTTTTGTGAATGAGTGCTAATTCTGTTTCTTGTCATCAAAATGAATGCATTGGGATGTGCGTTTATCTTATCATTCTTGTTTGTTTTAATGCTGCCATGTTCCCATGGCGAGCTAGACAACTGGGAGGATTATCCCGTAATTTTGACAATGGAATATGATAAGGCAATTTTCCTTACTCCAGAAACTGGATGTCATGTTGTTGAAGAGCGGTAAGCGAAAACCAAAGGCCAAGTTAATACATATTATATCATGTTGAAAAGTTTAAGGAAACACAATCTTTTATCTTTAATGAAAATTACATAGTCGTCTCATGGAAAAGTTTCTGATGCGCAAGAACAATGTGTTCCGGACGAATAGCACATCTGCCCGTGAAATTATCATGCTTTGTAAAGATTTTCAAAGTGAAAAAATCAATGCAACTCAGTTTGTGATCAATTTGCATGAAAAATCCTTCCTTATTTATCCAGGTGAGAAGATAGAGTGTGAAAATCATGAAATTAACTAGTGCAGTTTTTAGTGTGAATTGAAATTTTAATGTCATTTGTGCTCAATATTCTAATTGCTGTATTTAAAAGGTACCCACTTTTGTGGCGTGGGAAACAATGCCAAAAATGAATCCGATTTGGGATTTTACGAAGAAACTGATACATGCTGCAGAGAACATGGTTAGTGTTACAAAACACATTTCCCCGTCATTTGTATCAATATCCATTTGTTTCTACGTACTTGAATAAGTTCTATTTTGTGAAGAAAGTATCTCCTGTAAATGCTAGAAAATGGAATGTGCGAGTGTACTTGATATTCGATAGCCAAAGCGTTTCCATGCAACAAAGGAAAGAGAGCATGAAATCTTGGTGTAGCTTTGCGAAAAATATATTGTGCTATATATTGCGTTTCAGATTTTTGCAAGAATTCCGTCGCTGGCTGGAGCTGTCATGCCAACCACACAGAATTATGCAATTGGGCTCCATTTACAAGGTAAAAGAAATAGGATTTGGAATTCATGATTCAATTTAATCATATCAAAATTGAATTCCCTATTTTTTGAATCTATGTAGATCCCATTGCGACTGCGACACAAAGTTCAGGGAATGCCTGCAGAATTCTACAGAACCAGCAGCATACACAATAGGTACCTTATTCTTTTCCGTGTTTGGACTCAAATGTTTTCGGGAGGACTATCCCATTATACAATGTGAAGAATATGGAGGGTAACATGGAAAATATATACTTTTTAATGAAATTAGTAAATTCAAAGATTGGATGAAGTCTAACAAAAATTGGTTTTTCCGAAAACAGATTTCTCAACATTCATTGTCAAAAGTACAAGTTGGATTACACAAAAGAACCCCTCTACCAGTTTTTCGACAGTCCGAAATTCAATCCTGCAACCCGATCCATGTCCCACTTCACTGCAGAGCACTACAGTAGCTTTGCCAACCTTGTCAATTTCACACAACTTGAAGACAGCCAAGAAATAGGGCACAGACAAGAATTCAATGTGACTAACATGAATTCACAAAACTCTTCATTGATTTCATGCAATCGGAGCAAATGCTTTGAAATGAATTCCATCAGCGAATGAACGGTGGAAGCAATTTGAAATTATATAAAAGAAGACTTACGAATGCAGTTGATCTTTAAATAATTTATTCATTCAAAACAAAATCTTGTCAGCTAAATTATTTATTTATTACTACTAGTAACAGTTAAAACAACAGTTAATAAAATAACAACAAAAAGTTAAAAATATAGGCCAACATTTTCAAGTCGCATAATTTGCATGCACTTTCTTCGGCTTAAAAAAGCTTAAAATGTAAAACCATGTGGCATGGCTGCAGACCGTCTTCCAGACTGGGACGTTGGATCCTCCACTGGAGCTTCCGTAGTGCCAAACACACTTTGGAACGTGTCCAGCAGGCCACGCACAGTTTTTGCAAAGTATGGCTGTGCCTGGAAAAACTGCCATTGTCTACCTTGCCGGTAGTCGTACTCGGGTCTTATGCACTCGCCTCTGTACATAAAAGATTCATGTCAACTTAAGACCAGCTTTTTCATTTTAGATATCCTCTCAGGATTAGTTTTTGCTTTGTTCAAAAAAAATCTCACGTTAATCTCGTCTGCTGACAGCCTACTACCGGGTGTCTTTCATCAAAGCACAGGGGCTTTAAAATGTTAAAATAAATTTGTGCTATTTTTGAGCTTGTAAGTCGGCTTAGCGTGTGGTCATCTTTTAAGCACTGCAGGAATTTGTCATCGCATTCGCAGTGAGAGCTGTATACACACACAAGCCAAAGTAGATTACAAAATATTTGCTCATATTTTAATAGTTTTTATCGTGTGGCAAATCTTTGACAAGCTTTGTACCTTGTGAAACCCGCTGTGTTCTTTAGGCCGTGCTTTGTCTCACCGGCCGCTATATTTTCTGGGCAGTTGTCATGATCTCGACAGCACCTATCAGTATGAGCATAAATGCCAATGTCATCGTAGCTTCGTGCAATATCTCCCCTTCCACACCATTTTGTACCTAAAAATGTATAGGTATATATTTTCTGGCTTTTCAAACAATTTCTTAAGTTGCCCCGATGTTTTCATGCAAGTACTTATATTACCAGGATATACGATAGGAATGGCGTCTGTCGCGTTCCCAGAAGTGGTTTCATTTAAGCCCAAAGTTCCGTTGTAGTTCTCCATAGAGACGAAATTATACTCGTCATTAGTGTCGTTCCGGTGTGCGGATGAGCCTGGGTAGCCTACGTGAGAATTGTCGGAAAACTTACACTTTTCAAGTAGCAACTCCCATTGCACGGCATTCATTACAGTGATCAAGTTCTTCCGGGTTTTGTATATCCAGGAAGCGTCACTACGCACAAACCAGGATTTTATTACATTAAAGCTATTTTATGTCATTCCCCTTTAGGGCAGGGTATTAAATTTACACACAACTTTGTAAATAAATTTTCGGATGAAAATGTACAGTTTAGTATTTTACCTGTCGGCAAACTCGTGGCACTCACTCTGATGCATTTCAATTACCTTTGTTCCTACACACAAACAATTTATTTTGTGTTGAGTAACGCACTTGTCATGTAAAAAAAGAACATTAAAGGCTAGAAAGGAAGTTAATGTCACTGTCACCTTTTAAGTTTCCATAGTATTTAAACGAGGGATGCTCAAGGCTACCGTTGTCGTTGTTATTTACCGTCTGTGACGAAGCCAATGCCAATGCCAACAGTTCAAGAAGAACCACTGTAAGCAAAAAAGTATGCAGCTTTTCACTTTTAGCTTTATGCAAACTTACCTTAATAAAATAGATACAAAGCTGAGTAGCAAGTGACCACCCGGTTTTCGGTAAAATTTTATTGCTTACTTTTTTTAATCCACACTCTGGAACCGGTTTCTTTGCAGCAACTATCCTGTTCCAACAAATGTTCAATAATGTTTCAACCTCTGTAAAAAATCATCCACTTCTGTAACTCTGATAATTACAATGCAACAAACCACTAAAAATCATGTACGTGGTTTTGTTACGTGCACTCAACTATAAAAAGTATAATTACAGGTAATAACCGAACTATTTTTTTTTGCAACAAAAAATTGCTTCCTTGATTTCCAACAAATTATGACAGCCAAGCGGTGTACTATGTTTTTGCTCCACTCCAGAAGCTGTTGTAATAATGCCGCTGACTCCACACCACTGTCGATTTGGAGAAGGAAATGAGCACGAACCTACTATTATGGACATGATGGAATCCCAGAGACCAGAGAGCGATTTTTCAGGAAAAAAAATCTGACATGCAATAAAGAGTAAAGAGATGATCCTCATGTAAAACAGACTTGATATTTTTTGCACAAATATTTGTTTTTCATTTACTCCCCAGCGTAGCATTTTTTTGCATGTAAGGATAAGCCAGTGTCAGTGTGTACATTATAGAGTTTGCATTAAAGATTCAGTGATACTTCCTTCGCTCATCGTACAACAGCAGCGCGTTAATCCTTCCTTTTTTCGCAGTCTTCCCTGACCTGGATAGATGGACAACAACAAAAAAACAACATTGCTATGTGCTATAGAATATTATATGATCAGTGAATCAGTCACTTTAACTTCAGCTTCATGCACAGTACACACAAGTCCATTGGAAAAAAATGTTATCTTTCCTCCTGACGCAAAAAGATGACGATGATATAATCTTGTTCGTAGTTAAAGTGTAATGTTATGCTCACGTCTTATGTCATTTCTTTTTGCACTTTGTCTTTGGAAGCCGAGCAGCAGCCACAAGGCAAGTCGTGATTGTGATGGTAAGCTTCATCATTGCATATTATCATCATCATGGTACGTGCGACAATGCGAGCAACATTTGAACATTTTACTGACTTTTCAAGTCCAGCACTGGCAGATTATATATAAAAGTTAATACAGAGTCGTATATCATCTCACGGACAAAATATTAAATGAACAACAAGAAGAGAAGGTAAGAAAACAAGTGTGTGTGTGTATTTTTAGTAGTGTCATTGGGTTTAATAGACTTATATAGGTTGTTTTTACGTGCATAGCATAATATTCCATTTAGCAAAGTTTAACTTTTAATCCTTGCTTCTGAGTTTTTTTTACAAGCAATAATGCTTTGACAAACATGATGAATATAAGATGAGTTTGTGTGTGGCCAAAGGATATCCATTTCCAAAGGTTGTTTCTTCTTCTGCAGAAGCAGATTGTATCACAATGTTGTTTTTTATGCTGATGATGAGGTTTCCCTCAAGTTTAAGGGTGATGAGATGATATAAGGATAAAAGATAGTGCACCCATGCGAATGACTTTAAGAGAATGCATAAACATTGTTAGCATTTCCAATATGAATTTATAATTACTAAAAAAAGCAAACGATGATGTAGTTATGTCCCTTGCATGAGGCACGCACTGAAAATAACATCCAAGTTTTGTTTGTTGTTGTGAAGTATACAAAACCATTCTTAATTAGGCATAATTTCTATTCCTTGTTGTTCGGTTGGGCAATAATGCAAAGTGCAATGCCATAAGCATAAAATTGTACATAGGTAACTAAGGTAGCCACTTAATTTAGCAGGTTCAGCTAACTCAGGTAAAGTTGATCATACTATTTTGTTAGGTATTATCTTTCGCAAATATTATGTAAAACCTGCAGAGTACTTTGTTAGATTTTATATTCTTCTCACACATTTAAAAAATCCAGGGAGCAATTCAAAGAAAAACATAAAACGAAATTACACGGCCCTAAAGGGAAAAACGATAGTAATAATAAATGACTGAAAATAAGTGGAATATTTCGCAGGTTGGAGTTCATTTTTTGGATTTCCACTTTGAAATGACCTTGACTTTTGATATAACAAACATTTTTAATAGTATGCTACGCTGAGCAAATCTAAACCCAAAAATGTGTGCACGTCATCATAACAAAAGATGTGAACACGACATATCGTATTTTTTGAATGTCAATGTAAAGGAGTGTTAATAACGTAGCAGCTAAAACAATGAGAATAGGGCGATAAAACGCTTTGTTAGATAATATTACAGGGAAATGAGGCTTTGTGTGGAAGAGGTGACATTTCCCATTGTTATAAACTGCTGTGAGCAGTGAGCATTTCTTCCTGGTATTTTGTGCTGTGATCGTTCATCCGGTTTTTTAAAATGTGAACTGCTGCAAAAGTGCAGAGGTATTTGTTGCGTAATAGTAATAACATTGAAAACTGCGCTGACATTTAAACAGTATGCTGTAAAAAGTAACTATGTATTTTGGTAGGTACATCGTGGAAGTTCATCTTCTGATAAGGCCACACGCACTCCTTACGCATAAGTTTAACTTGTTCAAATTAACCATTTAATATGTTTTATACTACATGTTGGCTTATCTTGGGTTGGTTCCGCACAGCGTACCAGAATAAAAATGCAATATCAAATATACAAAATGAAAAACATGCGATACAATTTTTCAACAAAATCTAATTTTTTCATTAGCTAATTGCATTTCCATACACGTGTCACATCATCATGTCAATATTTGGCATAATACATTTTACAGACTACGTACACACAAGGTTTAACTTTTCCGATTGTTGAGTTTTTGAGATTTTCTTTCACGAAGATCGTGACCGAAGCTGCCTTTTTACTCTATAAAATTAGGAAGTAAATATTTAGCAGATTGCAACGGAAAATGATGCTTACAAAAAGATTATGAATGTTAATTTCGGATTATAGTTCCCAGAAAATAAACTAGAGAAACACTGTTCACATGTTACGTGATTATATTGTTATTAAAGTTATTAAAGTGTTACGAGTTTATTTGAAATACAGCATGCATTAACAGATTATATACAGAACATAATTTTGACAAAGTAAAATTTTAAAGAAATTATTTATCCCAAATGCCCAAGGTTCTCTCGCATGAATTCTCAACACCAGTAATTTTGACGCATATATTGTTGGATTTAATAACTAATGTAATGTAAAGAAAACTTGAAAGTATTCAGTATTCAACAATTAGGAAAACACAAATGATATTTTATTTCAATTGTATAAAATACTTTTTGAACCGTTTTGATCGAACCGAACCTGAATCAATAAATAAATAAATTGTTGTGAGTAATTTTTAGAATATGAATTTTTGTCTTGTGAAATAATTGTCCTCATCCGCATAAATGCTCAAAATGAACAAAATGAAAAAAGTCGAGAAGTTTGAATATATCGATAACTCCCCGGTACAACAAATAGACTAAGGGGACTGTCCCTAGGGCAACTCTCACTTTATAAGGGATCCGCATCCCCCTATTCTGAACCTCAAGAAGTCCCATAATCTCAGAAACCATCATAATTTTATCACTCATTAAATACCGAACAACACAATCAAAGTTGTCATAAAACCAGCAAAACAGCTTCAAATCTTTAAACTTTTCTTCTTCGTCCTCATTTTTCAAAATCGTGGTCATTATCTCATCAAATTCGTGAACAAATGGAAACTCTTCCTCCAATTTAATAGCTCTGATTCCCTCAATCTGTCGAATCACGGAATCATGATCCGGAATTACCCCAAGCTCTGTAATAAAGTGGTCTCTCAACGAATGAACTGCTAATTGACGATTTTTGAGTACCCTCTTATAATACAAAACCATATCTGTGTGCACACGTTCCGGCACCACCAAACTAGTGACCATGAGCGTTCGTAAAGACTCCAGCCTATTTCTGGAATTCTCCCAAACATGTTCAAAAAGGGTGTTATAAAACGCGTATCCAGATAACATTGGATAATGAAGATCTGCGTCGCCTAATCTTACGAATTCATCGCTAGATTTGAATTTCCAATAATACAGTAAAGTCATGAGAACATTAAACTGCTGGTAGTATAAAGGAATACTGATTAAGAATTCCATGCGTAAACCAATCGAACCTTCATCTACACCTAGAATTTTTGCAAAAGAATATGCACTATGCAATCGCATTTGAGAAAAAAATAGCCCTAGCCATTGTATAATGTCCGAACGTACTAACATTTGAACCTTTTTTACTGGGTTTTTATTTAGTCGCGTGCCAACACCGGAAAAAGTGTTGATTATTCGCATTGTCCAAAAACTCGGTACAGTGTGAAAACCGTAAGGAGGGTTGACGTACGACTTTTCTAGCTCCGGGTGGACTACAAGAATGCGGTGGTTAAAAAAGAACATATACGGCACAAACAAAGATACGTGATAAACTGAGATCCCAAGGATAATAGCTGATATGAAGACCCAATTGGCTGTAAAATACATTAATGATTACAAATGTGTCCCATTTCTACAACAAAATTGATCAAAGTTTTTCAGCTTACCAAATGTGAGAAGCTGATCTCGGAATATTCCCCAGAAATCAAAACTTTCAGGTTCAGGAATTCGTCCCCTCGGCCTGACCTCTTTATCGAGTTTGTAATGTTGTAATGTATACTCATAGGAATATAGTTCGTATGTAGTAACGGTTGTAGCTAGCTCGATAATAGTCGTAAATACAAATACGACCCTGACGACTGCATGGGGCAAAGATAGAGAGAATTTGAGATTAACATGCGATGAGGCCTAAATAGCTTTACAAATAAACGTACCGTCTATCCAGTGAAAGCCTTCCTCGTTAATTCTCGCTTCTGATTGAAAAAGAAAGTGGGACTGGAGAATCACCGACGGGATGTTGGTGAAGAAAGAGATACACAGGCGTGTGTACGTTTCTTTTAGCCTGCCCTCCAGTTGCTTGTTATTTGGGTTGGAAGATAATTTGAAAATGCTCAGGTTGAAGTAGTTATTTGGAAACCAAGGATATCCGCTCATTGTTTCATTAAAATCTGATTTATTGTTGCCTGGCACTGTGTACGTTAGACACATGAAGTTCATAAACCAGAATTCGCATCCTTGCTTGAATGAATGCAGAGTATCCTGATTACTGGAAATAAGTTAGCAATGCAAACATGCTATTATTAAAAACAAAGTCTAAACTGCAATACACGCATTATAGGTTTTATGAAAGCAATGACAAATACATGCAACAATACGGAATGCACATATTATGTTAATTAAAAATTAAAACTCACTTCCAGAACACCACGAGCGTAGTGGCAATGCATGCAGCAGCGTGTAAAACCAGAGTAACTCTACATCGCTCGAACTCAGCTTCATTCATGAATCCTAAAGCGATCGTTAGCACAAATGCCAGGGCTCGAGAACAGGTCAAGTAGCCAGGTATCCGTTGTAGCATGACATTCGTAGGCGAGGGAAGTGAAATTAAGTTAGTTTTCCTTTCCCCTTTCATGAATTCTTTTAATTCTATCATATCTTTGATGAATGTAATCATGTAGGACAACGCTATAATCCACATCAGTGCGTCTAGAAGATCCATGCTGAGCTAGGTATTTAAATTTGGTTATCAGCTCGTTCTTTTACGGATTCTTGTACTTTCTCGGCTAAACTGAAGCAGTACAAATTTTGTATCCTGGTATGAAAATTTTAAGAATGTTATATTATACACAGAAACGTTATCCAATTCACTCACTTATGAAATTTTTGCCATAAATGATTTGTTAATTTTGTGTAAAAATTGTTTTGTTACTTCTTTTCAAACCGTGTTAGTGCTCCATAATATAATGACTAGTTTTATGTGACGTCTTTACTGGTTACTTATGCTGTGTGACACTACCTCAGTTTTTTACTAGTACGATTTGCGCAGTGAAGCTATACAATGCTGTGTTCAATTTACTTTTCTATTGAAGCTTAATAGATTTACTAAATGTTTCAGTTATTTCTCAATTACCCAACCGATTCAACATGGTTAGAATTGAGAACAAAACAAGGTTCAGTGAATGCAGTGCATACCTGTCAGCTCAACTGAACCTGAAGTTCAGGTAGGCCCTTTTCCATATTACACTGGAGATTGCATTTTGTAAAAAAGGGTTCATGACAGAACCTAGGTACAGCTAACTATAATGTTGTAGGTATGAAGGGACGCATACGATGCAGTGCATATTTTGTATGTTTTCTATAAAAACTCGATTAAAAACGACTGCCACCCGCCCAATTGTCGAGGCCCAGCTAAGGCAAGCTGAAAACATAATACGCTATATTGTTCGACTTCATTTGTAAATCCTAAACCGATTATAAGCAGAAACTGCCTTCAAGGTTGAGTCGCGCTACATGTTAAGGTGAAAACTTAATTAATTTATGTTCATTCCTTAGTCAAAATTCAAACTCGTGTGGCTGCTAGAGTCATTTTAATAGTTTCAATGTGTTGTTCGAAATAACTTAGATGATATATATGTGATAGATTTGTGTTACGAGTTTATTTGAAATACAGTATGCAGGAATAGGTTATATACAGAACATAATTTTCACAAAGTAAAATTTAAAACACATTATTTATCCCCAATGCCCAAGGTTCTTCGCATGAATTCTCAACAAAAATAATTTTGACTCATATATCGTTGGATTTAATGATTGATTGATGTAATACCTCACATGTAAAGAAAACTTGAAAGTATATTCAACAATTAGAAAAACTAGAAGACACAAAATATGTTATTTTATTTGAATTGTATAAACTACAAATGTTTAACTGTTTTGATCAAACCAAACCTTACGCTTACTCAATAAATACACTTGTATGATTGGTAATATGATGAGTATAAATTATTCTCTAAAAATATTTGTCATTATCCGCATAAGTGCTCAAACTGGATAAAAGGAGGAAATATGTAGTATAAACTAATGACTATGGAAACTGTCGATGAGACAAAATAAATGGACAACCAAACTGACAATATAAATGGAATTGGCATCCTCCTTTTCCTAACCTCAGTAAGTCCCATTATCTCAGAAATCATCATAATTTTATCACTCATTAAATACCGAACAATGCGATCAAAGTTGTCATAAAACCAGCAAAAGAGTTTCAAGTCTTTAAACTTTTCTTCTTCGTCCTCATTTTTCAGAATTGTGCTCATTATCTCATCAAATTCGTGAACAAATGGAAACTCTTCCTCCAATTTAATAGTTCTGATTCCCTCAATCTGTCGAATCACGTAATCAAGATCCGGAACTACCCCAAGCTCTGTAATGAAGTGCTCTCTCAACGAATGAACTACTAATTCACGATTTTTCATTGCTCTACTATAATACCTAAGCATATCTGTGTGCACACGTTCAGGTACTACCAAACTAGTGACCATCAGCGTTCGTAATGACACCAGCCTATCCCTGGAATTCTCCCAAATATGTTCAAAAAGTGTGTTATAAAACGCGTATCCAGACAACTTTGGATAATGCTGATTAGCGTCGATTAATCTTATTAATTCATCCCGAGATTTGAATGCCCGTAAAATCACTAATGACATCACCTGATAGTTAAAAGGAGTACGAATGAAATCCATGCGAAAACCAATCGAACCATTATCTGCACCTAGTTTACTAGCCAAAGTATGCATGCGTCGCCTTGGTAGGAGTTGGAGCCATAGCCATAACACATACCATCGTATGCCCCCACCCGGATATCCTATCTGGACAACATTTCTTAACGCGTTTTTGTGTAGTCGTGTGTCAACACCGGAAAAAGTGTTGATTATTCGCATTGTCCAGAAACTCGGTACAGTGTGAAAACCAAAAGGAGGGTTGACGTACTGCTTTACAACCTCCGGGTTTAGTTCAAAGGTGAAGTGGTTTATTACGAAAACACAAGACAAAATAATTGATACGTGATAAATTGAGATCCCCAGGAATGTTGCTGATAGGAAGATCCAATGAACTGTTAAATAAATTTGTGAATAAATAAAATGAATTATTGATTTCAAGCGTGTGTACCATTTGTAAAACGTAATTGATCATAAACAAAGTTGTCAACTTACCAAATGTGAGAAGTTGATCTCGGAAAGTTTCCCAGAAATCAAACCTTTCAGGTTCAGGAATTCGTCCCCTCGGTCTGATCTCTTTATCGAGCTTGTACAGTTGTAATGTATACTCGTGAGAATATCGTTCGTATGCAGTAACGGTAGTAGCCAGCTCGATAATTGTCGTAGCTACAAATATGATTCTGAACACTGTATATGGGGTAAAGTAAGAAGAACTTGAGATTAACATGCGATGAGGCGTAAATAGCTTTACAAATAAAATTACCGTCTAGCCAGTGAAAGCCTTCCTCGTTAATTCTCGCTTCTGATTGAAACAGAAAGTGGGACTGGAGAATCACCGACGGGATGTTGGTGAAGAAGGAGATACACAGGCGTGTGTACGTTTCTTTTAGCTTGCCTTCCAGTTGCTTGTTGTTTGGGTTGGAAGATAATTTGAAAATGCTCAAGTTGAAATAATTATTTGGATACCAGGGATATTCGCCCGTTGTTTCATTGGACTCTGATTTATTGTTGTATGGCTCTGTGCCCGTTAGACACATGAAGTTCATAAACCAAAACTCGCATCTTTGCTTCAATGAATGCGAATATAAGGATTCTTGATTGCTGTAAAGTTTACAACGCAAATATGTTTTTATTATTGAAATAATGAGCATAATGTGCATGTGTTAGTTATAAAAAATTAAAACTCACTTCCAGCATACCACGAGCGTAGTAACAATGCATGCAGCAGCGTGTAAAACCAAAGCAACGCTACATCGCTCGAACTCAGATTCATACATGCATCCTGAAGCGATCGTTAGCACAAATGTCAGGGCTCGACAACAGGTCAAGTAGCGAAATATCCGTAATAGCGTGACACACGTAGGTGATGGAAGTGAAACTAATTTAATTTTCCTTTCTCCTGGTATTAACTCCATCATTTCTTTGATGAATGTGATCATGTAGGACAACGTTATAGTCCACTCCAGTGCTTCTTTTAGATCCATACTGAGCTAGGTGTTTAAATTTGGTTATCAGCTCGTTCTTTTACGGATACTTCTACTTTCTCGAGCTAAACTGAAGCTGTACAAATTTTTGTACTGATAATTTTTAGTGTATTATAAATATATAAATTTACTACTTAATGTTTCATTTATTTCAAAGTAACCCAACCTATTCAAAACGGCTGGCAGTTAGAACAAAACAAGGTTCAGTGAATGCAGTACACACCTGTCAGCTAAATTGAACCTGAAGTACAGGTAGGCCCTTATCCATATTACACTGGAGATTACATTTTGTTAAAAAAGGGTTCATGACAGGGCCTATGTATAGGTACGGTACGGGTTCATGGCTATCTATAATGTTGAAGGTATGAAGGGATGCATGTGGTGCATATTTTGTATGGTTTCTCTAAAAACTCGATTAAAATTGACTGCCACCCGCCCAATTGCCGAGGCCCTGCTGAAAACATAATACGCTATATTGCTCGACCTCATTTGTGAATCCTAAACCGATTGTAAGCAGAAACTGCCTTCATGGTTGAGTGTTATGATGAAAACTGAATTAGGTATGCCCATTCCTTTGTCAAAATTTAAACTCGTGTGGCTGCTAGAGTCATTTTAATAGTTTCAATGTATTGTTCGAAATAACTTAGGTTATGGACAAGCTTACTTCTTAACTTATTACATTACCATGGTTTATTTGCGAAGTTTTCTTCGCATATAAGATTCCTAAGAGATTCCGTCTGTCACACTTTTTCTGTCACGCTTTTTCTGTCACGCTTTTTCTGTCACACTCATACATAGTGAGAACGTACAGAGTACAGACCAAGCACAAGACACGCTCGATATCCATCCACACGTATGTTTGCATAAGAGAGACAGAGAACTGTCCTATCTTACACATGTACTTGGCTCTTTGGCTGGGCTGGGTAAACGAGCTAAGCTAACAAGCAAACAATGCAGAGTCTGCATTGCAGACTAGCTGGCTAGTGTACTCCCCTTGTGTTCTCGCGAGCCGGTGTACTTGGTCTGGGTTTTCAGAAGCTTCGCACAGCCAGACCAATTATAGGCTAGTGGCTAGCGCGCTTGACGCGCCACGACGGCTGTGACTCGGAGTCGCGGTATCGATTCCCCGAGCTGATACTTTTTTTGCATTTTAACTTGGATTTAGATTAAGGCAAAGCAACCAATCTAGCACACACATACAACAATTGACACAAAATTTTTGCAACAACCAAAACTTCGCTATCTATACTCTTACCACGAGTTTATTACTTACCTGATTTTTCAAGTTTATGTTGGTCTGTGATAATAAACCCTATGTAAGGTTGAAGAAAGGTTCACGTGTAAGCATCCACGTACCTATTGCCGAATTTACTTCTGGAAGCTGCCAGATATTATTGATTGCTGATTAACCTTGATTGCTGAAGGGTACCCTCGGTTGCCTTTAATTGCATGTGGGTAACCTTAATTGCTGAAGGGTACCCTCGGTTGCCTTTAATTGCATGTGGGTAACCTTAATTGCTGAAGGGTACCCTCGGTTACCTTAATTGCTGAAGGGTACCCTCGGTTACCTTTAATTGCATGAAGGTAACCCTGATTGCTGAAGGGTACCCTCGGTAACCTTTAATTGCATGTGGGTTACCTTAATTGCTGAAGGGTACCCTCGGTTACCTTTAATTGCATGAAGGTAACCCTGATTGCTGAAGGGTACCCTCGGTTGCCTTTAATTGCATGTGGGTAACCTTAATTGCTGAAGGGTACCCTCGGTTGCCTTTAATTGCATGTGGGTAACCTTAATTGCTGAAGGGTACCCTCGGTTGCCTTTAATTGCATGTGGGTAACCTTAATTGCTGAAGGGTACCCTCGGTTGCCTTTAATTGCATGAAGGTAACCTTAATTGCTGAAGGGTACCCTCGGTTACCTTAATTGCTGAAGGGTACCCTCGGTTACCTTAATTGCTGAAGGGTACCCTCGGTTACCTTTAATTGCATGTGGGTTACCTTAATTGCTGAAGGGTACCCTCGGTTACCTTAATTGCTGAAGGGTACCCTCGGTTACCTTTAATTGCATGAAGGTAACCCTGATTGCTGAAGGGTACCCTCGGTTGCCTTTAATTGCATGTGGGTAACCTTAATTGCTGAAGGGTACTCTCGGTTGCCTTTAATTGCATGAAGGTAACCTTAATTGCTGAAGGGTACCCTCGGTTGCCTTTAATTGCATGTGGGTAACCTTAATTGCTGAAGGGTACCCTCGGTTACCTTTAATTGCATGAAGGTAACCCTGATTGCTGAAGGGTACCCTCGGTTGCCTTTAATTGCATGTGGGTTACCTTAATTGCTGAAGGGTACCCTCGGTTACCTTTAATTGCATGAAGGTAACCCTGATTGCTGAAGGGTACCCTCGGTTGCCTTTAATTGCATGTGGGTAACCTTAATTGCTGAAGGGTACCCTCGGTTGCCTTTAATTGCATGTGGGTAACCCTCAGTTACCTTTAATTGCATGTAGGTAGGTAGTTTTTGTAAGTCCTATTTCCGTTGTGAAATGATCTGGTCCTATGCCGTGTAAATGGTGGAAAAAAGACTACTTTAGAAAAGGTACTTTTAGGTACCTTTCGGTTATCGGATTGACCTGAAAATCAATAGGGATCCTCGCAAAAGGTGTACCTATCGATAACTGAAAACGGAATTGGAATAGGTCAAACGGTTGATGAGTTATCGTGCTTACGGACGGAGGGAGGAACGTCCAGACACATCAAGACGATAGGAGTAAAGGTACACTAACGTGAACCTTAATAAGTATTACAGGTCTATATGCATCGCGTTAGCAGAATCAATATATTCAAGAAGTACATTAAGTTACAATGTAATACACGGTAAAAAATCAGACTTAGTATGTAGTTCTATACAGAGGATTTTTCAAAGACGTTTTGAATTAAGGTTTGGTTAACAACACCCTTTGCTCGCATTCTTCATCATTTCCGCCTAAACAGTCCATTTATTTTAAAGCCCATAAAGTCCGGTTTTTGCAGAGTGAACAACTACAAAATTGGTATTCGTTGCGCAGTATACTAATAAACATTTGAAAACTGTTTAAAATTTATTGAACATTTAAATCGGATGATGCAAAATGTAAATATGCAATTAGGATGATAGTGGATAGTGAATTTATGTTCGTCATCTGATAAGGCCGCTTCGCAATGATTTCATCTTGTTCAATTTATAACTATTGTGGTTTATGCATTTATACTACATGCTAGCGTGTTATGGTTCCGCATAGTGTATCGGAATCAAATACAAAATGAAAAATACATGATACATTTCTTTCCAGCAAAAATTTTTCATACACTTGTCATGTCATATCATCATGTCAGTTTCTACGATAATACAGAGGCTACGTACACTGTAGAGTACATACAGAGGTTGGGTTTTTTTATTGCTGAGTTTTGCGAGATTTTATTTTACGAAGATGTAGTTTTCTTTTTGCATTCATACTTGGGCTCACAACTCAAGAATAGCAGGAAATTTTTATGTACGAGAAATTTCCATTCAATGCTCAACCTATCTAATAGTAACAAAATTTTCCGCTTCTCAAGCCCTGCGTAATTCGCTATGCGAATGTCAACTGCCAGCGTTATGCATACATAAGAAGATTTATTTTATTGGCTTGCGACATACCTAAGCTCACTTTTTACCAATAACACTAGAAAATTGGGAAACAAGTATTAATTTCGAAGATTGCAACGGAAAACGATGTTTACGTGAAAATGTCAATATCGGGTTAAAGTTTACAGAAAACAAACTAGAGAAATTATGTTCACATGTTACGTGATTATGATGTTATAAAAGTGTTACGAGTTTATTGGAAATACAGTATGCATTAATAGGTAGGTTATATACAGAACATAATTTTGACAAAATAAAATTTTTTAAAGAAATTATTTATCCCCAATGCTCAAGCTTCTTCCGCATGAATTCTCAACACAAGTAATTTTGACACATGTATTGTTGGATTTAATTCCTAATGTAATAAAGCAAATGTAAAGAAGACTTGTAAAGGATTCAGTATTCATCAATGAGGAAGATACAAATGTTATTTTATTTGAATTGTATATAAAATACTGTAACTGTTTTGGTCGAACCAAACCTTACTCAACAAATGCTTTGTTGTATGATATGATTGGTATTATAATGAGTATATATAAGTAAATTAGTCTTGAAATATCTGTCATTATCCCCAAAAATACTCAAACTCGATAAAAGGAGGAAATTCGTGGTATAAATAATTGACTAAAGAAACTGTCTGTGAGACAAAATGAATGGACAACAACACTGACGATACAAATGGAATCGGTATTCTGCATTTCCTAACGTCAGGAAGTCCCATAATCTCAGAAATCATCATAATTTTATCACTCATTAAATACCGAATAATACGATCAAAGTTGTCATAAAACCAGCAAAACAGTTTCAAATCTTTAAACTTTTCTTCTTCGTCCCGATTTTTCAAAATTAAACTCATTATCTCATCAAATTCGTGAACAAATGGAAACTCTTCCTCCAATTTAATAGTTCTGATTCCTTCAATCTGGCGAATCACGGAATCAAGATCCGGAACTACCCCAAGCTCTGCAATAAAGTGTTCTCTCAACGAATGAACTGCTGATTCACGATTTTTCATTACCCTTCTATAGTACAAAACCATATCTGTGTGCTCACGTTCCGGTACCACCAAACTAGTCACCATGAGCGTTCGTAATGACTCCAGCCTATCCCTAGAATCCTCCCAAACATGTTCAAAAAGTGTGTTATAATACGCGTATCCAGATAACAAGGGATAATGAAGATCTACGTCGACTAATCTTATTAATTCATTCACAGATTTTCCAAGTAAAACAAATGAGATTTCCTGGTATTTAATAGCAATACGAATGAAATCCAAGCGAAAACCAATCGAACTTTTATCTGCACCCAGCTCAATTGCCCAATCATGCGCGTATAAAGGTCGCCATTGATCGAACAATAACGTTACCCATCGCATGTCTTGATGTATTAAAAAGAAAACCTTACTTAACGGGTTTTTATTTAGTCGCGTGCCAACACCGGAAAAAGTGTTGATTATTCGCATTGTCCAGAAACTCGGTACAGTGTGAAAACCGTAAGGAGGGTTGACGTACGGCTTTACAACCATCGGGTTGACTTCAAGGGTCAAGTGGTTTATTACGAACATGCACGGCACAAAAACTGATACGTGATAAACTGATATCCCCAGAAATATAGCTGATATGAAGATCCAATGGGCTGTTAAAAGAAATTATTGATCACAAATGCGTGCCATTTGTAAAATGTCATTGATCAAAGTTTTTCACCTTACCAAATGTGAGAAGCTGATATCGGAATATTTCCCAGAAATCAAAGGTTTCAGGTTCAGGAATTCGTCCTCTCGGCCTGACCTCTTTATCGAGTTTGTACAGTTGTACAATATACTCGTGAGAATATAGTTCGTATGTAGTAACGGTAGTAGCCAACTCGATAATAGTTGTAGCTACGAATACGATCCTGAACACTGCATATGGGGTAAAGTAAGAAGAACTTGAGATCAGCATGTATGCGGTGAGGTGTTAACTTAACAAGTTAACATACCTATTAACGTACCATCAATCCATTGAAAATCTCCCTCGTTAATTTTCGCGTCTGATTGAAAAAGAAAGTGGGACTGGAGAATCGCCGATGGGATGTTCGTGAAGAAGTGGACATACAAGAGGAAGCGAGTTTCTTTTAGCTTGCCTTCCAGTTGCTTGTTATTTGGGTTGGAAGATAATTTGAAAATGCTCAAGTTGAAATAATTATTTGGATAGCAGGGATATTCGCCCGTTGTTTCATTGGACTCTGATTTATTGTTGTATGTTTCTGTGCCCGTTAGACACAAGAAGTTCATAAACCAAAACTCGCATCCTTGCTTGAATGAATGCAGAGTTTCTTGATTGCTGGAAATAAGTTAACAATGCAAGCATGTTATTATTGAAAATAATGCGCATATTATGAAATGTTAATTGAAAATTAAAACTCACTTCCAGAATACCACGAGCGTAGTGACAATGCATGCAACAGCGTGTAAAACCAGAGTAACGCTACATCGCTCTACCTCTGATTCATTCATGAATCCTGAAGCAATCATTAGCACAAGAGTCAGAGTTCGAGAATAGGTCAAGCAGCGAGATATCCGAAGTAGCATGTCACACTTAGGTGAGGGAAGAGAAATGAACTTCCCTTTCCCTAGCAATATTTCTAAGAAATCTTTGATGTAAGACCACTTTATAATCCGCGTTAATAATTCGATAAGATCCATACTGAGCTAGGTATTTAATTTTGATTATCAGCTCGTTCTTATAGGGATTCTTGCACTTTCTC
>CM056173.1:42690003-42823947 GCA_029691765.1 Entomobrya proxima | reverse complement strand
GTGGACTATAACGTTGTCCTACATGATCACATTCATTAAAGAAATGATGGAGTTAATACCAGGGGAAAGGAAAATTAAATTTATTTCACTTCCATCACCTACGTGTGTCACGCTATTACGGATATTTCGCTACTTGACCTGTTCTCGAGCCCTGACATTTGTGCTAACGATCGCTTTAGGATTCATGAATGAAGCTGAGTTCGAGCGATGTAGCATTGCTCTGGTTTTACACGCTGCTGCATGCATTGTCACTACGCTCGTGGTATTCTGGAAGTGAGTTTTAATTTTCAATTAACATTTGCACATTATTTGAAAATAACACGTTTGCATTGTAAACTTTACAGCAATCAAGAAAGTCTGCATTCATTCAAGCAAGGATGCGAGTTCTGGTTTATGAACTTCATGTGTCAAACGGGGACATTGATATTCAACAATAAATGGAAATCACATTCTAATGAAGAAACAACGGGCGATTATCCTTGGTATCCAAATAATTATTTCAACCTGAGCATTTTAAAATTATCTTCTAACCCAAATAACAAGCAACTGGAAGGCAAGCTAAAAGAAACGTATACACGCCTATGTATCTCCTTCTTCAACAACATCCCGTCGGTGATTCTCCAGTCCTACTTTCTGTTTCAATCTGAAGCGAAAATTAACGAGGAAGGCTTTCACTGGCTAGACGGTACGTTAATATGCTAAATTATTTACACCTCATCGCATGTTAACCTAAAATTCATCTTACTTTGCCCCATGCAGTGGTCAGGATCATATTTGTAGCTACGACTATTATTGAGCTGGCTACAATCGTTACTACATACGAACGATATTCTTACGAGTATACACTACAACTGTACAAACTCGACAAAGAGATTAGGCCGATGGGACGAATTTCTGAACCTGAAAGTTTTGATTTTTGGGGAATATTCCGAGATCAGCTTCTCACATTTGGTAAACTGGAAAACTTTTATCAATTACGTTTTACAATTGGTACACATTTTTGCAGCAAATAATTTTATTTAACAGCCCATTGGATCGTCATATCAGCTTTATTCCTGGGGATCTCAGTTTATCACTTTTCCATTTTTGTGTGGCTTATGTTCATAATAAACCACATGGCCCTTGAATTCAACCCGGTTGCTGTACAGCCGTACGTCAACCCGCCTCATGGTTGTCACACTGTACCGAGTTTCTGGACAATGCGGATAATCAACATTTTTTCCGGTATTGGCACGCGGATAAATAAAAATGCGTTAAAAAAGGCTGTCCTGTTAGTAAACTTGGACATACGATGTATGTGTTATGCTATGCTCAACTCTACCAAGGCGACGTAATGCATGACATTGGCAGTACAGGCTAGGTACAGACACAGGCACAGGTTCGATTGGTTTACGCATGGACTTCATTAGAATTCCTGTTATGTACCAGTTTTTGAGTCTTTACAAGTCTTTACTGCAGTTTTGTGTACTCAGAAGATCTCCGGAAAAAATATTAAGATTAATGGACGCAGATCTTCATTATCCTTTGTTACAAGGATATGCGTTTTATAACACACTTTTTGAGCATACTTGGGAGGATTCCAGGGACAGGCTAGTATCTTTACGAACGCTCATGGTCACTAGTTTAGTTGTACCGGAACGTTTGCACACGAATATGCAGAAGTATTATAGAAGGGTAATGGAAAATCGTGAATTAGCAGTTCATTCGTTGCGAGAGCACTTTATTACAGAGCTTGGGGTAGTTCCGGATCTTGATTCCGTGTTTCGTCAGATTGAGGGAATCAGAACTATTAAATTGGAGGAAGAGTTTCCATTTGTTTCCGAATTTGATGAAATAATGAGCACGATTCTGAAGAATGAGGATGAAGATGAAAAGCTTAAAGATTTAAAGCTGTTTTGCTGGTTTTATGACAACTTTAATCGTATTGTTAGCTATTTAATGAGTGATAAAATTTTGATGATTTCTGAGATTATGGGACTTACTGAGGTTAGGAAAAGGAGGATGCCAATTCCATTTATATTGTCAGTTTGGTTGTCCATTTATTTTGTCTCATCGGCAGTTTCCATAGTCATTAGTTTTATACTACATATTTCCTTCTTTTATCCAGTTTGAGCACTTATGCGGATAATGACAAATATTTTTAGAGAATAATTTATACCCATCATATTACCAATCATACAATAGTGTATTTATTGAGTAAGCGTAAGGTTTGGTTTGATCAAAACAGTTAAACATTTGTAGTTTATACAATTCAAATAAAATAACATATTTTGTGTCTTCTAGTTTTTCTAATTGTTGAATGAACTTTCAAGTTTTCTTTACATGTGAGGTATTACATCAATCAATCATTAAATCCAACGATATATGTGTCAAAATTACTTGTGTTGAGAATTCATGCGAAGAACCTTGGGCATTGGGGATAAATAATGTGTTTTAAATTTTACTTTGTGAAAATTATGTTCTGTATATAACTTATTCCTCCATACTGTATTTCAAATAAACTCGTAATACTAATCTATCTCATATATATCATCTAACAACATTGTAAGTCATTTCGAACAACAAATTGAAACTATTAAAATGACTCTATCAGCCACACGAGTTTGGATTTTGACTAAGGAATGAGCATAAATTAATTCAGTTTTCACCTTAACATGTAGCGCGACTCAACCTTGAAGGCAGTTTCTGCTTATAATCGGTTTAGGATTTACAAATGAAGTCGAGCAATATAGCGTATTATGTTTTCAGCTTGCCTAGCTGGGCCTCGACAATTGGGCGGGTGGCAGTCGTTTTTAATCGAGTTTTTATAGAAAACATACAAAATATGCATTGCATCGTATGCGTCCCTTCATACCTACAACATTATAGTTAGCTGTACCTAGGTTCTGTCATGAACCCTTTTTTACAAAATGCAATCTCCAGTGTAATATGGAAAAGGGCCTACATCAGGTTCAGTTGATCTGACAGGTATGCACTGCATTCACTGAACCTTGTTTTGTTCTCAATTCTAACCATGTTGAATCGGTTGGGTAATTGAGAAATAACTGAAACATTTAGTAAATCTATTAAGCTTCAACAGAAAAGTAAATTGAACACAGCATTGCATAGCTTCACTGCGCAAATCGTACTAGTAAAAAACTGAGGTAGTGTCACACAGCATAAGTAACCAGTAAAGACGTCACATACAACTAGTCATTATATTATGGAGCACTAACACGGTTTGAAAAGAAGTAACAAAACAATTTTTACACAAAATTAACAAATCATTTATGGCAAAAATTTCATAAGTGAGTGAATTGGATAACGTTTCTGTGTATAATATAACATTCTTAAAATTTTCATACAGGATACAAAATTTGTACTGCTTCAGTTTAGCCGAGAAAGTACAAGAATCCGTAAAAGAACGAGCTGATAACCAAATTTAAATACCTACCTCAGTATGGATCTAATAGAAGTATTGAAGTGGACTATAGCGTTGTCCTACATGATCACATTCATCAAAGATATGATAGAATTAATACAAGGGGAAAGGAAAACTAACTTAATTTCACTTCCCTCACCTACGCATGTCATGCTACAACGGATATCAGGCTACTTGGCCTGTTCTCGAACCCTTACACTTGTGCTAACGATCGCTTCAGGATTCATGAATGAAGCAGAGGTAGAGCGATGTAGAGTTACTCTGGTTTTACACGCTGCTGCATGCATTGCCACTACGCTCGTGGTGTTCTGGAAGTGAGTTTTAATTTTTAATTAACATAATATGTGCATTCCGTATTGTTACATGTATTTGTCATTGCTTTCATAAAACCTATAATGCGTGTATTGCAGTTTAGACTTTGTTTTTAATAATAGCATGTTTGCATTGCTAACTTATTTCCAGTAATCAAGAAACTCTGCATTCATTCAAGCAAGGATGCGAGTTCTGGTTTATGAACTTCATGTGTCTAACGTACACAGTGCCATGCAACAAAAAATCCGATTTTAATGAAACAATGAGCGAATATCCTTGGTTTCCAAATAATTACTTCAACTTAAGCATTTTCAAATTATCTTCCAACCCAAATAACAACCAACTGGAAGGCAAGCTAAAAGAAACGTATACACGTCTGTATATCTCCTTCATCACCAACATCCCGTCGGTGATTCTCCAGTCCCACTTCCTGTTTCAATCAGAAGCGAGAATTAACGAGGAAGGCTTTCACTTTCTAGACGGTACGTTTATTTGTACAGCTATTTACGCCTCATCGCTTGTTAATCTCAAATTCTTCTTACTTTACCCCATATGCAGTGGTCAGGATCGTATTTGTAGCTACGACTATTATCGAGTTGGCTATAACCGTTACTACATACGAACTATATTCTCACGAGTATACATTACAACTGTACAAACTCGATAAAGAGGTCAGGCCGAGGGGACAAATTCCTGAACCTGAAAGCTTTGATTTCTGGGAAATATTCCGATATCAGCTTCTCACATTAGGTAAGCTGAAAAACTTTGATAATTTTTTCTTTGTAGAAATGGGACACATTTGTAATCAATAATGTATTTTACAGCCAATTGGGTCTCCATATCAGCTTTATTCCTTGGGATCTCAGTTTATCACGTATCTTTCTTTGTGGCGTATGTGTTCTTTTTTAACCACCGCATTCTTGTAGTCCACCCGGAGTTAGAAAAGCCGTACGTCAACCCTCCTTACGGTTTTCACACTGTACCGAGTTTTTGGACAATGCGAATGATCACCAGTTTTTCCGGTGTTGGCACGCGACTAAATAAAAACCCATTAGAAAAGGTTTTACTGTTACTACATCCGGACACTATTCTACGGCTAATGCTAATTTCTAGTCAAATGCGATTGCGTAGTGCATATTCTTTTGCAAAAAGAGGTGTAGATAAAGGTTCGATTGGTTTACGCATGGACTTCTTAACTAATATTCCTTTAAACTACCAGATGTTTAATTTTATCATGACTTTACTGTGTTATTGGAAATTCAAATCTGTGGATGAATTCGTAAGATTAGGTGACGCAGATCTGCATTATCCAATGTTATCTGGATACGCGTTTTATAACACACTTTTTGAACATGTTTGGGAGGATTCCAGGGCTAGACTGGTGTCATTACGAACGCTCATGGTGACTAGTTTGGTGGTGCCGGAACGTGTGCACACAAATATGGTTTTGTATTATAAGAGAGTAATGAAAAATCGTGAATTAGCAGTTAATTCGTTGAGAGAACATTTTATTACAGAGCTTGGGGTAATGCCGGATATTGATTCCGTGATTCAACAGATTGAAGGAATAAGAACTATTAAATTGGAGGAGGAGTTTCCATTTGTGGACGAATTTGATGAGATAATGAGCACAATTCTGAAAAATCAGAACGAAGAAGAAAAGTTTAAAGATTTGAAGCTGTTTTGCTGGTTTTATGATAACTTTGATCGTATTGTTCGGCATTTAATGAGTTATAAAATTATGATGATTTCTGAGATTATGGGACTTATTGAGGTTCAAAATAGGGGGATGCGTATCCCTTATAAATTGAGAGCTATCATAGGGACAGTTCCTCTAGTCGTTTTGATAAACCTGGTACTTATCTATTTATTCAAACTTCTCGACTATTTTCATTTTGTCCATTTTGAGCATTTATGCGGATGAGGACAATTATTTCACAAGTCAAAAATTTACAGCCTAAAATTACCCATCACGACAATTTATTAATTGATTAATGTATGGTTCGACCACAACAGTTGAAAAAGTAATTTATACAATTGAAATAAAATTTCATTTGTGTCTTCGTGTGTTGATAATTCATGCGAAAGAACCTTGGGCATTGGGGATAATAATTTCTTTAAAATTTTACTTTGTCAAAAATTATGTTATGTATAGTATATAACCTATTAATGCAAGCTGTATTTCAAATAAACTCGTAACACTTTAATAACAACATAATCACGTAACATGTGAACAGTATTTCTCTAGTTTATTTTTTGGGAACCATAATCCGAAATTAACATCTTCCTATAAGCATCATTTTCCGTTGCAATCTGCAAAATATTTACTTCCCAATTTATTAGTGTCATGAGTAAAAAGGGAGCTTGGGTCGCATATTAAGTATGTACTTGTATCTAACAGTGGAGTAAGGGGATACCAACCGAGTCCACCAAAAAAACGCTATTTTTTAAATCGCCCGAGACCATGCGCATTTGAAAGAGCATCATTCAGTGACCCAAAATGCGAAAACAAAAAAATCTATCTTTTACCGTTTAGCCGCTAGAGGGCTTGAAAGAAAAATTTAGTATCCAGAGGATAGCTCCTCCATAAAACAAGATATTGGAATGAAACCTTCACCAAAAAATAGCTAATTTAATTCCTCAGACAGTATTTGTTTTCGATTTTCAAAATTCGAAATCCCTGATTTTTAAAAAATTAAAAACTAAATGTTTTTGAAAAATTTTCAAATTTTCAATTTTAATCGTCTTCTAACATTCCATACAACGTAAAAAGTGGCATATCAAAATGTACGGGTTACATACTCCCACCCCAAAAATTAAAAAAACCGAAAAAATGTCAAAAATCATAAATCAACTACGCAAATGCAATATTCTGCACCCATAATAAACACAAATATAAATGACATCTATAATTACTATAAAACTCCAATAAAATTGCATTTGAAACTTACAATTTTAGTAACAGTTCAGTATTCGGAGCCTAGCTTCTATCTGAAACACGCTATCAACATAAAACTACATTTATTGTGTTCTTGAGGTTAAAATACAGACAGTACTTTCATTAGAATCTGTCCAAGTTGTTTCAAATTAATAGAATTCCATCAACCCCTAACGCCGTCAGCTCCATCGCCACGGCAGTTCAGTATTCAGAGCATAGCTCTTCACTGGTAGGTGCTAGAGACTTGAAACCAGTTTTATTGTATTCCTCAGGCCAAAATACAGACAGTACTTTCCTTATATTTTGTCTCAGTAGTTTCAGTTTAGTGGAAATCTGTCATGGCCAAAGGTCGTCCTAACCATCACCACCGGCATTTCAGTATTCGGAGCATAGCTCCTTACTGGTAGGTGCTAGAGACTTGAAACTAGTTTTATTGTATTCCTCAGGTCAAAATACAGACAGTACTTTCCTTAGATTTTGTCTAAGCAGTTTCAGTTTAGTGAAAATCCGTCAAATCTAAAATCTGTCAAAGCCATCACCACCGGCATTTCAGTATTCAGAGTATAGCTCTTTACTGGTAGGCGATAGAGACTTGAAACCAGTTTTATTGTATTCCTCAGGCCAAAATACAGACAGTACTTTCCTTAGATTTTGTCTACGTAGTTTCAATTTAGTGGAAATCTGTCATTGCCGAAAGTCGTCCTAACCATCACCACCGGCATTTCAGTATTCAGAGCATAGCTCCTTACTGGTAGGTGCTAGAGACTTGAAACTAGTTTTATTGTATTCCTCAGGCCAAAAGACAGACAGTACTTTTACTTTCCTTAGATTTTGTCTAAGCAGTTTCAGTTTAGTGAAAATCCGTCAAATCTAAAATCTGAATCTGAGTCTAAAATGGATTCAGATTTTAGATTTGACGGATTTTCACTAAACTGAAACTGCTTAGACAAAATCTAAGGAAAGTACTGTCTGTATTTTGGCCTGAGGAATACAATAAAACTAGTTTCAAGTCTCTAGCACCTACCAGTAAGGAGCTATGCTCTGAATACTGAAATGCCGGTGGTGATGGTTAGGACGACTTTCGGCAATGACAGATTGCCACTAAATTGAAACTACGTAGACAAAATCTAAGGAAAGTACTGTCTGTATTTTGGCCTGAGGAATACAATAAAACTAGTTTCAAGTCTCTAGCACCTACCAGTAAGGAGCTATGCTCTGAATACTGAAATGCCGGTGGTGATGGTTAGGACGACTTTCGGCAATGACAGATTTCCACTAAACTAAAACTACGTAGACAAAATCTAAGGAAAGTACTGTCTGTATTTTGGCCTGAGGAATACAATAAAACTGGTTTCAAGTCTCTATCGCCTACCAGTAAAGAGCTATACTCTGAATACTGAAATGCCGGTGGTGATGGCTTTGACAGATTTTAGATTTGACGGATTTTCACTAAACTGAAACTGCTTAGACAAAATCTAAGGAAAGTATTGTCTGTCTTTTGGCCTGAGGAATACAATAAAACTAGTTTCAAGTCTCTAGCACCTACCAGTAAGGAGCTATGCTCCGAATACTGAAATGCCGGTGGTGATGGTTAGGACGACCTTTGGCCATGACAGATTTCCACTAAACTGAAACTACTGAGACAAAATATAAGGAAAGTACTGTCTGTATTTTGGCCTGAGGAATACAATAAAACTGGTTTCAAGTCTCTAGCACCTACCAGTGAAGAGCTATGCTCTGAATACTGAACTGCCGTGGCGATGGAGCTGACGGCGTTAGGGGTTGATGGAATTCTATTAATTTGAAACAACTTGGACAGATTCTAATGAAAGTACTGTCTGTATTTTAACCTCAAGAACACAATAAATGTAGTTTTATGTTGATAGCGTGTTTCAGATAGAAGCTAGGCTCCGAATACTGAACTGTTACTAAAATTGTAAGTTTCAAATGCAATTTTATTGGAGTTTTATAGTAATTATAGATGTCATTTATATTTGTGTTTATTATGGGTGCAGAATATTGCATTTGCGTAGTTGATTTATGATTTTTGACATTTTTTCGGTTTTTTTAATTTTTGGGGTGGGAGTATGTAACCCGTACATTTTGATATGCCACTTTTTACGTTGTATGGAATGTTAGAAGACGATTAAAATTGAAAATTTGAAAATTTTTCAAAAACATTTAGTTTTTAATTTTTTAAAAATCAGGGATTTCGAATTTTGAAAATCGAAAACAAATACTGTCTGAGGAATTAAATTAGCTATTTTTTGGTGAAGGTTTCATTCCAATATCTTGTTTTATGGAGGAGCTATCCTCTGGATACTAAATTTTTCTTTCAAGCCCTCTAGCGGCTAAACGGTAAAAGATAGATTTTTTTTTGTTTTCACATTTTGGGTCACTGAATGATGCTCTTTCAAATGCGCATGGTCTCGGGCGATTTAAAAAATAGCGTTTTTTTGGTGGACTCGGTTGGTATCCCCTTACTCCACTGTTAGATACAAGTACATACTTAATATGCGACCCAAGCTCCCTTTTTACTCATGACACTAATAAATTGGGAAGTAAATATTTTGCAGATTGCAACGGAAAATGATGCTTATAGGAAGATGTTAATTTCGGATTATGGTTCCCAAAAAATAAACTAGAGAAATACTGTTCACATGTTACGTGATTATGTTGTTATTAAAGTGTTACGAGTTTATTTGAAATACAGCTTGCATTAATAGGTTATATACTATACATAACATAATTTTTGACAAAGTAAAATTTTAAAGAAATTATTATCCCCAATGCCCAAGGTTCTTTCGCATGAATTATCAACACACGAAGACACAAATGAAATTTTATTTCAATTGTATAAATTACTTTTTCAACTGTTGTGGTCGAACCATACATTAATCAATTAATAAATTGTCGTGATGGGTAATTTTAGGCTGTAAATTTTTGACTTGTGAAATAATTGTCCTCATCCGCATAAATGCTCAAAATGGACAAAATGAAAATAGTCGAGAAGTTTGAATAAATAGATAAGTACCAGGTTTATCAAAACGACTAGAGGAACTGTCCCTATGATAGCTCTCAATTTATAAGGGATACGCATCCCCCTATTTTGAACCTCAATAAGTCCCATAATCTCAGAAATCATCATAATTTTATAACTCATTAAATGCCGAACAATACGATCAAAGTTATCATAAAACCAGCAAAACAGCTTCAAATCTTTAAACTTTTCTTCTTCGTTCTGATTTTTCAGAATTGTGCTCATTATCTCATCAAATTCGTCCACAAATGGAAACTCCTCCTCCAATTTAATAGTTCTTATTCCTTCAATCTGTTGAATCACGGAATCAATATCCGGCATTACCCCAAGCTCTGTAATAAAATGTTCTCTCAACGAATTAACTGCTAATTCACGATTTTTCATTACTCTCTTATAATACAAAACCATATTTGTGTGCACACGTTCCGGCACCACCAAACTAGTCACCATGAGCGTTCGTAATGACACCAGTCTAGCCCTGGAATCCTCCCAAACATGTTCAAAAAGTGTGTTATAAAACGCGTATCCAGATAACATTGGATAATGCAGATCTGCGTCACCTAATCTTACGAATTCATCCACAGATTTGAATTTCCAATAACACAGTAAAGTCATGATAAAATTAAACATCTGGTAGTTTAAAGGAATATTAGTTAAGAAGTCCATGCGTAAACCAATCGAACCTTTATCTACACCTCTTTTTGCAAAAGAATATGCACTACGCAATCGCATTTGACTAGAAATTAGCATTAGCCGTAGAATAGTGTCCGGATGTAGTAACAGTAAAACCTTTTCTAATGGGTTTTTATTTAGTCGCGTGCCAACACCGGAAAAACTGGTGATCATTCGCATTGTCCAAAAACTCGGTACAGTGTGAAAACCGTAAGGAGGGTTGACGTACGGCTTTTCTAACTCCGGGTGGACTACAAGAATGCGGTGGTTAAAAAAGAACACATACGCCACAAAGAAAGATACGTGATAAACTGAGATCCCAAGGAATAAAGCTGATATGGAGACCCAATTGGCTGTAAAATACATTATTGATTACAAATGTGTCCCATTTCTACAAAGAAAAAATTATCAAAGTTTTTCAGCTTACCTAATGTGAGAAGCTGATATCGGAATATTTCCCAGAAATCAAAGCTTTCAGGTTCAGGAATTTGTCCCCTCGGCCTGACCTCTTTATCGAGTTTGTACAGTTGTAATGTATACTCGTGAGAATATAGTTCGTATGTAGTAACGGTTATAGCCAACTCGATAATAGTCGTAGCTACAAATACGATCCTGACCACTGCATATGGGGTAAAGTAAGAAGAATTTGAGATTAACAAGCGATGAGGCGTAAATAGCTGTACAAATAAACGTACCGTCTAGAAAGTGAAAGCCTTCCTCGTTAATTCTCGCTTCTGATTGAAACAGGAAGTGGGACTGGAGAATCACCGACGGGATGTTGGTGATGAAGGAGATATACAGACGTGTATACGTTTCTTTTAGCTTGCCTTCCAGTTGGTTGTTATTTGGGTTGGAAGATAATTTGAAAATGCTTAAGTTGAAGTAATTATTTGGAAACCAAGGATATTCGCTCATTGTTTCATTAAAATCGGATTTTTTGTTGCATGGCACTGTGTACGTTAGACACATGAAGTTCATAAACCAGAACTCGCATCCTTGCTTGAATGAATGCAGAGTTTCTTGATTACTGGAAATAAGTTAGCAATGCAAACATGCTATTATTAAAAACAAAGTCTAAACTGCAATACACGCATTATAGGTTTTATGAAAGCAATGACAAATACATGTAACAATACGGAATGCACATATTATGTTAATTAAAAATTAAAACTCACTTCCAGAACACCACGAGCGTAGTGGCAATGCATGCAGCAGCGTGTAAAACCAGAGTAACTCTACATCGCTCTACCTCTGCTTCATTCATGAATCCTGAAGCGATCGTTAGCACAAGTGTAAGGGTTCGAGAACAGGCCAAGTAGCCTGATATCCGTTGTAGCATGACATGCGTAGGTGAGGGAAGTGAAATTAAGTTAGTTTTCCTTTCCCCTTGTATTAATTCTATCATATCTTTGATGAATGTGATCATGTAGGACAACGCTATAGTCCACTTCAATACTTCTATTAGATCCATACTGAGGTAGGTATTTAAATTTGGTTATCAGCTCGTTCTTTTACGGATTCTTGTACTTTCTCGGCTAAACTGAAGCAGTACAAATTTTGTATCCTGTATGAAAATTTTAAGAATGTTATATTATACACAGAAACGTTATCCAATTCACTCACTTATGAAATTTTTGCCATAAATGATTTGTTAATTTTGTGTAAAAATTGTTTTGTTACTTCTTTTCAAACCGTGTTAGTGCTCCATAATATAATGACTAGTTGTATGTGACGTCTTTACTGGTTACTTATGCTGTGTGACACTACCTCAGTTTTTTACTAGTACGATTTGCGCAGTGAAGCTATGCAATGCTGTGTTCAATTTACTTTTCTGTTGAAGCTTAATAGATTTACTAAATGTTTCAGTTATTTCTCAATTACCCAACCGATTCAACATGGTTAGAATTGAGAACAAAACAAGGTTCAGTGAATGCAGTGCATACCTGTCAGATCAACTGAACCTGATGTAGGCCCTTTTCCATATTACACTGGAGATTGCATTTTGTAAAAAAGGGTTCATGACAGAACCTAGGTACAGCTAACTATAATGTTGTAGGTATGAAGGGACGCATACGATGCAATGCATATTTTGTATGTTTTCTATAAAAACTCGATTAAAAACGACTGCCACCCGCCCAATTGTCGAGGCCCAGCTAGGCAAGCTGAAAACATAATACGCTATATTGCTCGACTTCATTTGTAAATCCTAAACCGATTATAAGCAGAAACTGCCTTCAAGGTTGAGTCGCGCTACATGTTAAGGTGAAAACTGAATTAATTTATGCTCATTCCTTAGTCAAAATCCAAACTCGTGTGGCTGATAGAGTCATTTTAATAGTTTCAATTTGTTGTTCGAAATGACTTACAATGTTGTTAGATGATATATATGAGATAGATTAGTATTACGAGTTTATTTGAAATACAGTATGGAGGAATAAGTTATATACAGAACATAATTTTCACAAAGTAAAATTTAAAACACATTATTTATCCCCAATGCCCAAGGTTCTTCGCATGAATTCTCAACACAAGTAATTTTGACACATATATCGTTGGATTTAATGATTGATTGATGTAATACCTCACATGTAAAGAAAACTTGAAAGTTCATTCAACAATTAGAAAAACTAGAAGACACAAAATATGTTATTTTATTTGAATTGTATAAACTACAAATGTTTAACTGTTTTGATCAAACCAAACCTTACGCTTACTCAATAAATACACTATTGTATGATTGGTAATATGATGGGTATAAATTATTCTCTAAAAATATTTGTCATTATCCGCATAAGTGCTCAAACTGGATAAAAGAAGGAAATATGTAGTATAAACTAATGACTATGGAAACTGCCGATGAGACAAAATAAATGGACAACCAAACTGACAATATAAATGGAATTGGCATCCTCCTTTTCCTAACCTCAGTAAGTCCCATTATCTCAGAAATCATCATAATTTTATCACTCATTAAATACCGAATAATACGATCAAAGTTGTCATAAAACCAGCAAAACAGTTTCAAATCTTTAAACTTTTCTTCTTCGTCCCCATTTTTCAAAATCACACTCATTATCTCATCAAATTCGTGAACAAATGGAAACTCTTCCTCCAATTTAATAGTTCTGATTCCCTCAATCTGTCGAATCACGGAATCAAGATCCCAAACTAGCCCAAGCTCTGTAATGAAGTGCTCTCTCAACGAATGAACTACTAATTCACGATTTTCGATTGCTCTACTATAATACTTAAGCATATTTGTGTGCACTCGTTCAGGTACCACCAAACTAGTGACCATGAGCGTTCGTAGAGACACCAGCCTGTCCCTAGAATCCCAAACGTGCCCAAAAAGTGTGTTATAAAACGCATATCCAGGCAACACTGGATAATGCTGATCTTCGTCGATTAATCTTAATAATTCATCACGAGATTTAAATCCAGTAAAATCACAATGAGCATTTCCTGGTATTTAATAGCAATACGAATGAAATCCATGCGAAAACCAATCGAACCTTTATCTGCACCAGCTCACTTGCCAAATATGCATGCGTCGCCTTGGTCGCATTGAGCCATAGCCATAACAATACCATCGTCATGTCTCGATGTATCCTAAAAGGACAACCTTTTTAAACGCGTTTTTGTTTAGTCGCGTGCCAATACCGGAAAAAATGTTGATTATTCGCATTGTCCAGAAACTAGGTACAGTGTGGCAACCGTAGGGAGGGTTGACGTACGGCTTTACAGCCACCGGGTTGAGTTCAAAGGTCAAGTGGTTTATCACGAAAATACAAGAGATAAAAATTGATACGTGATAAACTGAGATCCCAAGGAATAAAGCTGATAAGTTGATCCAATGGGCTGTTAAATAAAATTATATTGCAAATGTGTACCATTTATAAACGTAATTGATAAGACAAAGTTACCAACTTACCAAGTTTGAGAAGCTGTTCTCGGAATATTCCCCAGAAATCAAACCTCTCAGGTTCAGGAATTCGTCCCCTCGGCCTGATCTCTTTATCGAGTTTGTACAGTTGTAGTGTATACTCGTAAGAATATCGCTCGTATGTAGTAACTGCTGTAGCCAACTCGATGATAATCGTAAGTACTAATACCACCCTAAGCACTGCATGGGATAAAATCAGAAGAATTTGAGATAAGCATGAGGGGAGGTGTTATCGCAAGAAATAAACGTACCGTCTAGCCAGTGAAAGCCTTCCTCATTAATTCTCGCTTCTGATTGAAAAAGAAAGTGGGTCTGGAGAATCACGGATGGGATGTTGGTGAAGAAGGAGATACACAAGCGTGTGTACGTTTCTTTTAGCTTGCCTTCCAGTTGCTTGTTAATTGGGTTGGAAGATAATTTTAAAATGCTCAAGTTGAAATAATTATTTGGATACCAAGGATATTCGCCGCTTGTTTCATTAGAATCTGATTTCCATTTATTATTGAATGACACTGTATCCGTTAGGCATATGAAATTCATAAACCAATACTGGCATCCCTGTTTGAATGAATGCGAGTGTAGGGTTTCTTGATTGCTGTAAAGTTTATAATGCAAGCATAATGTTATTGCAAATGATGCCATATGTAATGTTTACATGTTAATTAAAAATTAAAACTCACTTCCAGAATACCACGAGCGTAGTAACAATGCATGCAGCAGCGTGCAAAACCAGAGTAACGCTACATTGCTCCACCTCTGATTCATTCATGAATCCTGAAGCGATCGTTAGCACAAATGTCAGGGCTCGAGAACAGGTCAAGTAGCCTGATATCCGTTGTAGCATGACATGCGTAGGTGAGGGAAGTGAAATTAAGTTAGGCTTTCTTTTTCCTGGTAGTAATTCTATCATATCTTTGATGAATGTAATCATGTACGACAACGTTATAATCCACTTCAATGCTTCTATAGGATCCATACTGAGCTAGGTATTTAAATTTGGTTATCAGCTTGTTCTTTTACGGATATTTGTACCCTCTCGGCTAAACTGAAGCTGTACTAAATTTTATACCTTTTTTCGTATGATATTTGTAAGTATTATTAAATTTTATACACATAAACGTTATCCAATTCACTCACTATTGATTTTTTTTATAAGTATTCATTATTATTTGGTGCAAAATTGTTTTGTTTCTTTCCATTAACTCGTGTTCTACAAAAAACGTTTGTGCTGTCTTAACTGCTTACTAATTTAGGATTTGTCGCGTAATAAATTATGCTATGATTTATCCTCGATTTCCTTTTAAATTAAAAGATGTATAAATGTTTGAATTATTTCCCAATTCAAAATGGCTGGCAGTGAGAACAAAACAAGGTTCAATGAATGCAGTACACACCTGCAGGCAGGCCAGCTGAACCTGAAGGCCCTTATCCCTGTTACACTGGAGATTCAAAAAGGGTTCATGACAGGGCCTATATATAGGGACAGGTAAGTTCATGACTGTCTTTACTGTTGTAGGAATGTAGGGGTTGCATGCGATGCAGAGCATAATGTTGTGTGTGTTCTCTTTTACCTTGATTAAAAAATGCCTGCACCCGCCCAAATTGTCGAAGACTACTGAAACAAGCTAAAAGCATAATATGCAACCATCTCATTTGTGAATCCTAAAATCCACCGATTTTTAGCAAAAGGCACCGTACTTTTTGAGTAGGGCGACATCCTAAGGGAAACTGAATTAAAGAATGTCCACGGATTCCGGTTCATACGGTTCCAATTTTGGAAACCCCTATACCCGGAGAAGATAAAGCGCATAACTTGTAAATTGTAGGTGAGGTGAGAATATTTTATTGCTTACCTGATATTTTAAGTTTGTGTTTGGCCGTCAGTATGAGATAACAGGATGATATGATATGCGTAGTAATAAAAACAATTGAAAACTGTTTAGAATTGATTTGACATTTAAACAGTATGCTGAAAAAAGTAACTTTGCATTTAGATGAGTACATCATCGATGTTTATTTTTTCATAACAAAAACGAAAATAAATTATGATAAATGCAAAACACACAATACAATTTTTCCACAAAATCTAATTTTTATTAGGTATTTCCATACACGTGTCACATCATCATGTCAGTTTTTAGCATAATACAGGCTACGTACACACACAGGTTTGACTTTTCTTATTGTTGAGTTTTTGAGTTTTCATTAAAATGTGACACCGGCTCCCTCGTTCTCCCTTTTTTCCTTCAGCTTCCGTTTTTAAGATGTTTTAGTTCGTGTTACGCTTGTTCCATCGATTAACTTGTATATGTTGAAAATCAGATACACATACTTACAATACATACATATATTAAAGATTTAATGGACATTTAACTATTTGTCACCATCTAACTTACTGTTATATAATTTTAGTAATAATCCTTTAAAAATTCCGTTTTGTCGATTATTTCTCATTAATGGCTTGTTGGTATATAGTTACAATTACACACTTTTTAGCTTAAATACACATTATTCAGCATAGTAATAATGTAGTTTTTTAGGTTGTATCAAGTATAGTAATAATGTAGTCGTCGTATATTGTATAATGTAGCAGTAATATCATTTTAATTTTTTGGGTTCTATTTCTATTTCATTAGTATATATATTGTGTAGGTATACATTCATGGCAGATATATATGTATAATTGTTGTTGTGATGTTTTAATTGCAAATATGTTTGCGTATTAGAATGTTAACAATAAAGAATAGTAATATTTTACTTAATAGTTAAATACACGGATTTTATTTTTGAAGTTTTTGTTGTTGTAATAATAAATATATGCATAACATTGAATAAATATATCTGACTGAATACAATTATGGTAAAACGGATGAGTCACAATTATCTGTTTAACGGTAACAATAAATATATTCTGCGAATGGAATAAAATATATACGTGGGTGCTTTTGATAACAATTCTCAAGTCTGCTTCTGATTCTCTGTATATCTGATCCTTTTTCTCATTTTCCTAATTTCATTTTTATACCTTGTTCCTGCCTAATTGATGTCCTTTTCCTTAACTCTAAAACTTGAAGTTATTATAAATACATATTTTTTGTAACGAAGTAACTAGCCCGATGAGTTATAAACTTACTGGAAACTCCAGAAAGCATATTTGTTTCGTTGGTTTCACTGAGGGTGATGCTTTGACTCGTCTGTTGTTGTTTATCGGTGAGTTTATAGATGAGTGACGAATGCCGAAGCCAATCGAAGACCATAACGTAGTACGGACATAACTTAGTAAAGTATTTTAATATACAATCTAGTATATATAGACCATCATTAGGCAATAATTATATATTTTTGTATGAATAGTGCTTATACAGTATATGTAGTCAGCTCTGTCATCATTATGTTTACAGTTTTTATAAATGATTTGTTTTGTAAGTGTAAGTCAGTAGCTTACTGGCTAGTATAAGTATCTATGTTGATAGTAATATAATTTTTTCTTCTTTTCTTATATGCGTATTGGCATTTTGGTTTCAAGTTTGTTGGCAAGCGCATACTTTATTCGACAAGTCTAAACAGCTTTTCTTCAGTAATTAATTAATGTTTGTAATTTACACAAACAAAACAAACAAAGAAAAGTGGACTATTTTTAGGCATCCAATCAAAAGGAAAGCGGTTTGTTGCCAAAAAGAAAAACTAGTAATAAGTATAAATTGTTAGAGAAAACAAAACAGTAAAAGAGAAAACATTTACTTGTAACCTTGCAAGATTCACTCTCAAAAATTGAAATCAAAGATGAACACTTTTTCAAGCAACTACAAGCTCTCAACTGGCATAGTATACACTAAGTCAAGTATGTAGTTGGTTTTAAGAATAGTAGGCAAATAGTACATATATATGTTTTTATGAATAAGTAGAAATTTTTAATAATAGAACTTTCCTTTTTTTAGTTTCCAGACTAAATACACACTTTTCACTTGTTTCTTTCTGGATCCCTCTAGATTAAAATAAAATATTCTTTTTGATCAAGTTGTTGTGTTGTATGTAAATACAGTTCTTACAGTCTAATTGCTAATACCATGTCCAGCACGACCACGAGCAAATAGAGTGTAATAATAAGTTATTATGTAATAAATACATTCCTACTAAAAAGTATAACAATAGTCTCTTATGTATTCATACTTGCCTTTAAGTCATATTATTCCTACAGCCTTATATATCGTACATAATATGTTCACCAGTTGATGATGGGGCTTTTTTTGGTTTCAGTTTTAATCTAATTATGTACGGAATACATGAGAAATATGTCAGAATTTAGTTTAGAGAAAACCCTAAAATTTTATATAACTGTCATCCACCACCGCTTCTATATTATATCAAGGTTGTAAAAGTATTTCTTTTTCTCTTTCCAATTTCCTTTCTCCTGAGAATCCACTAATTTAATTTATGCCAGAGTAGGTTTCTTTAAAAGATATTTTATTTCATTGTACTGGCTAACTTACCATAAGTTAGTAAGATGTACATAGGCTCTTTTCACTTAGTTTATCGTATCACGCAGAGTAAAATAGTTTAAAATTTTTTAACTTCTAGCTAAACTTACTGTATATTATTGGTAGTTTTTATCTCTCCCAAATCGCGCGCGCCTCTTCATAAAGGTAGTTTTTTACCAAATTGTGTATTGCAACTTAGAAGTAATGATAAACGGAATCTGCGACAGTGTAATGATTTGTCAAATTGTAGTTTAATATATATACCTGATTTTGATTGTTAAAATAGCAGCATAGCAGAGAGGAGTAGCCAAAAATAATGTGGACTTTTTTCATGCCTTTAATTCAAGTAGTTGTGTAAATGTAATTAAATAGTATAGTGTGTAGTAAGTAGAGTAGCAGTTACAATATTGTGCATTGTGGTAAAAGTTTCATTTTTTGGTTAGATTTATATAGACACGTGCGCTCAGGCCACAAATTGATTTTAGTACACTTGTCTAGCAGGCTGTCTATCTTTGTCCTTCTGGCTATATAAACTTGTCAATTGGCAAACATTTTGGTTTTGCGTTTCTTGAGCGATGGATTCTTTCTCTTTATCATGCAAAACGTTTCATGGTTTTAGTTCTGTTTGCTTATTCATGTTAAAAAGTGTGTAAATCAGCTTTGCAATTTGGAGTCTAAGCAAAATAGTTTCCTTTGGTATACATGTGCATTGCATAAAAGCTGTAACAAATAAGATGTTATAGACTGTTAGAAAGCAGGTTCAATAGTTAAATAGCATCAAGACACAAACTGTTTTATTGATAACGTTTGGAAAGATTTTAAAATTTGTAGACAAGCTTTTAAGTAGTTTTTGTCTGGATTTTTAAATAACCTTAAAATTTCGTTGTGCATTTGAATCTGATTAGCACTTTTTTAAAGATGATAATGATGGACGCATGTAGTATTTAAGGATTAGAAAATCTATCAAGTTTTCTAACGTCAAGTCAATTGGAATAATAATACATTTTTTGCTCACTAATTTTCATATACTCTGTTATTATACAGTCTAAAAGCAAACTTAACGGTATATAGTTTGTGTGTGTTTTTGTAAAGGTTTATATAAGCAAAAAGCAGACTTTCTTTAGTGTAGTCAATCTTCTTAGTTTTACTTTTTTGGTTTTGTGTGTGTGTACAATTAAAATAAATTGGAATTGGAGAGATTTTCAATAATTACCAATTTGTCACTTTTTGATAGCTGTCTTGTTAGAGACTGGAGTAAGATGGGTAATGTAATACACTTAGATTTACGCTGCTGGTTGTTTGGGGTGACTTTTATCCTCAGGACAAACTATAAAAACTATACACGCTTACTTTCTTCTCCTTTTCTACTAATTAGGGTGCAGTAGTAGTAGTACATATTTTTTTATGTAATTATTTTTGCTTTTTGGAAGCAAATTCCTCTCTCCTTATACAATACCTAAATATCTACCTACATATTTTTTGTACGAGGCAAATAACCTGCAGATATTGTGTCAAGACACGACAAAAAATATATATGTTGTGTGTAGGCATATATGTGTGCAATTTTTGTTTAGAAAATACAATATTGTATATGCGCGTCGGCTACAAGAATTTATCGATTATTTTCATTCGCTCACCTCTCTCATCGTTAAAAAACGCAATAAAGTACCTTGCAATAATAATACTACAGAGCAGGATGCATGTGTGGATAATAGTTTTTTAGACGTTTTTGTCAAAGGAAATCATAAAGCAAGTGTATTCAGACAGGAAAATGTCAGAAAGGTGATAAAAAACTTACAAGGAGCAGAAAGGTGTGAAATGAGTGCACCGCCGCCGTCGCCGTGTCGTTGCTACACTGCTAAACTCATAAAATATGCAACTATAAATGGATACAAGTTTGATAATACTAGTTTGCATAGTTATTTCAAAAAGCAGGTAGATAATCATCAGGGCATGCATAATAACAGACTGCGCATTTTTCATGCTTTAAAATACTTTACCTTTTTTACTCCCTGCATTCTGCATATAAGCTTGGGAAGCTATAGGCATTCATTCTATATTATTTACTTGAGTCTTTGTCTTTCTATTTGGAAATTCGTTGAATTCTGCAGCAATAATAACAACGCACACCTACATTCCTTGAAAAACTTGTCCAGCACTATGTTTTTCACACAACTGCCCCTAATACCTTTTTGATTAATACGTCGTAGCTTTTCACTATTCTATACCATTCTCTATTCAAATCATTATAATCTGCCATAATACACTTTTTCAAATACAATTTCCGCTTCTGTAACAATGTCTTTCTTCTATACTCTCATCTCATCTAAATGGTAAATGTCAATAGTTTTAATTGAGTACATTGTCAACATGTTTTTGTAGGAATCATTCTAATCAATAAGTAATCACCTTTCATACTGATAAAAAATATCGTTTTTATAGTCAGTGAGGAAATTGGAAATGTAACCAAAAAATTTCAGCTTGTTTTTAAGGAAGAAAAAATGATATATTTTTTGCTCTGAAATATTTGGAATAGAGTTCACTTGTTGGTTGGTTTTGGTACAATGCTGTAAAAATGCATTGAGAGTAACAACATCAACAACAAATATATTTAGAGAACCGTAACATAGAAAGGCAGAGACATTTTTTAAACTCTATAGTTTTTTTCGTCTACTCTTTCTTGTTCCATGTAAATACAGAGGAGAAAAAAATTAATATTTTGTATCTGTTGTATATATGTGTGAATTACGTGTAAAAGTTGTTTTCATTTTTGATTTAAATTAGTTTATATACAATACTAAAATGTTCAGTCTTTAGTTTAAATCTTCTTGAACCAGAAGAGATAAACTTGTCCACTTGCCACCCTCAAATCGTCCACTCCTTCAGATAGATAGAGAGAAAGCAGAGAAAGGAGGAAAAAAGGAAAAAAAAGAGACATGACATTTTTGTTTTGCTTCATTGTGTTGAAAATAAGCAGCATACTACATAGTCGACATGAATGACACTTTTTTTGTTCATGCTGAAAATCATGCTGAGACGCGTGTCACTCCACTTTCTATTGACTATTATCTGATATTATGCTTTTTGAATGGAAAATGTTTTTTTTTGGTAATTGAAAACTTGCTACTTACCAGCAGGAGCCACAAACGAGTTGGATGGAGGAGCTAATGGATTTGGATCCGAGTTAAGACGGTACAGTAACCAGTAGTGGTACTTGACAGGTTCTTCCTTATGATTGGAAATGGTGTGCACATAGTGACCATTGGGCCACACTGTAGACTCAAACCTGGAAGGAGAGAGAAAAAACAGCAAAGTGTTTTTAAAACGATTAAGTGGATCCCTCCCTAGGATTTCTTTATTTGTGTGCTTGTTGTTCATTGTTTCATTGAAAACAAGTCTGCTTTTACTCGACAATGTGACCACTAGAAGACCACATGCCCGCAGCAGCATCCTGTTAGCCTCACTATCATTACTATTTAATTGAGAATGTATATGGACAATAAGAGAGAATCATAATGGTGGTGAAACTTACACGAACTTGTGATTAAGGGACGCTGCTTTTTGCATCACCGCGTAAAACGTGGCATTTGTTTCTATTCTCAGTGTCATGTTGTGTTTCTCCGCAGTTGCCGGATCCGGTCCGATCCACAGCCAGTACGTCACATTTACATCGTGGTTGAGATTCTTCACGTTTTCCACCGATGAGTAGTCCCTCTGTTCCTGCTGCTGCTGCTGGTTAGAGTCCAGCAACTCGTTGTCGTGGTCAACACTTGTGTTCTTCCCACTGGCAAGTTCACCAGCCTCTAGGCTGATGCTGCTGCTGCTTTCTTTCATTGTTTCACTGGGTTCCGCAATGTGGGCATTTGTTCCCACTGTGGTGGTGATTGGTCTAACTTCATTGAGTTTGGAGTGGAGAGACGAACTGGTTTCGTCATGGCTATTTTGAACGTTGTACGTCACGGACACCTCCTCCTCTTCCGCAAGCGACGGGGACGATATTGATGATGATGATGCACCACTTCGATGCTTGTTCCTGTGTCGAGCGTTTTTGCAGTGCCCTTTCCTTGCTCCAAGGATACCCATACCGTTTAATAAGGCAGATGTGGCAATCACGGCGTCCACTGTTTCACGTGGCTTGTTCAGGAAGGAGCCATTCCTTTCCTGAAGTGATTCCAGGGCATGAACTGCAGCCGACTTGTTCCAGGAGATCTCCACCCCGTGAAGGCCAGATAGGGCCTGTAAACAAGCACATTAAGCCCAGAGATGAGGAGGTGACTAACAATAGCTTTTTTCTTGATATGTAAAGTAAAAGTAAATGAAAGTGCATTGTGTGACTTGTAACACTAGTCATAAAGAAACTGAGGAAAGGTTAAAATGCTACACCGTTTCCCCAACTTTCTCCTTAACAAGCCCATGAAACTGTATGTGTGCATGACAAGGGGCAATGAAATACATGTTTATAGCCATCTATATAGCTATTTCTATTTATTGAACTACTACGGATACTGATAAAAGATTGGAAAGTGTGTGGTTCCGTTGTATGCGGTCACATCAGTTTTGTTCATCTTTCCAAAAAACATAATCAACATTGACACGGCTATTTATAAATGGATTAACAATGCATTTATGTTCGTTTTGTGTGCGCTTAAACAATAAAATAAGTGTATAGGAAGCCTAGTATCATTGACTGTTGTGTTTTCTTTTTTGGTGGAGCGGTAGTGTAGATGGGACAATGTGATAAAAGAACATCATCAGACAAAAACGTATGAAATATTAATATCCCCCTGTTGTTTGTCTCCTTCATTCTTCTGGCGGCGTTTTACCAAGTGGGAACGCCGTGTCTGCCAAAAATAGCTACCCATTCATAATGCATATGGAGTAACTCCTCTAGTAAATCCTGTTCCTTTTTTCCTTTAACGCTTATATAACCGTTCTAATAATAATACCGCCCAACAAAAATAACAGAAAAAAAGTGGTGAAGAGACAACAGCGTCACAAACCTGGATGGCCAATGCAGTAGTATGTAAATTCCCAAAGGTTCCATCCTCCAACTGCAGTTTGCTGATTGCATGCAACGGTTCTGTGATGTGCCGACTCAGGAAGTCACTCGTTTTCCGATTACGTATACACTCCAGAGCTATCAATGCCGTGGCTCTCGTGTCTACAAGGCATTTTAACAAAAAAAAGCACACAAGAAATATAGTTTTATTTTCGCATAGTATGTAGTAGCCAGCACGGCAATAGCAGCAGCAGTAGTCATAAGACATTTTTGTACGTGTTAACAGAAAAGTAGGAGAAAAAAGTATGCTAATAATAGAGGTGAAAGCAACTGTGGCCGGTTGGCAGAAAAAGCTGTTCCTTTTATTTTTGCCCAAACAACAAGATGAAAAATGGATCGTGCAAAAAAGGAATGAACACACGCCAACTAGCCAGGCAGAAAATAAAGGGAAAATATAATAATGGAATATTACAACCAATATTCTATGAACGGAGCATCTGAAGCTGAAAATTGTACTACTGGTTGTTGTATCTGTATTTTATTTATTTTTTTTCGTTGAGCACGCATAAGATCAGCAGAAAGTGAGTGAGTGAGAGAGAGAAGAAAAATAAGTTTTGTTTTTTTCTTCACTTTTTCTTCGTTGTTTTTTTTTCTTCTGGGGAAAGTTGATGTTAATAATATTGCCAGGTATGAAAAAAGAAATGTTATATAAACACACAGTGGTTTTGGTTTATGGGCATCTGGGGTGTGCATCCATGTAAAAAGCTGGTCATTTAAGGTGAAATATATACGTATGTGGTAGTAGACACAAGAGCCTATTGCCTATATCAGTTTCCCCCTGTTCAACTCAATTTTGACCTCTACACACCCTGCGGTGGTAAGTAACCGTGAGCATACGTCGACACGGCACTCTTGTTAGAAAGTAACAGACACGCAGATTATTATTGCTGTTGTGTGAGCGCTGTAGAAAACTACTACTATATATAGAATCTTTTTTATACATTTTTAAGACATGGGGTATCATGCATACATGCTAGGTATATTGGAAAGTGTGATGGAATGTAAGTTGTGGGCATTTACATTCCAGCACACCAACACTACCTATTATTATTATGCATGTATATGACTCCCCTTTTGAACAAGAAATGAAATTGGCTCTAAAGCGAGTGGAAAACATCATTTCCGGACAACTCAAGCAAACACATATAATCTTCCTATGTGTGCTTCATTACCCCCACATTTCCCATTTCCGCCTTTCCTATCTTTTTTCCCCGCCTCCAAGCAAAAACGCTCTTTCTCTTTCACTCTCTGTGTTCTCTCTCTCTGGTTCTGTTTCTCTATCAAAGGATGGTAATGAAACTACCTCAAAATTCATATAAACTTACGTATCACCTACACACAAGCCATTATACATGCACCACCTAGCCCACTCACGAAAGAGTAAAAAGGGAAAATTAAAGTCAGTGGTGGTGGTTGCGCTGGATCTGGTTGGGCTCTAAAACTTTCTCTCTTGGGCTTATTATGCAGTACTACAGGGAAAAAAATTAGGGAGAGTGAGAGGGATACGTAATTTTAATTAACAAAGTGTGAACAATTAAATTTTCAGCTGAAGTCCAATCTGTTTTAAGTCTATTTGCGCTGTGCTCTTGCTCCTGCGACAAAGAAATAAGCTATATAGGAAAATATAGAGGAAAATAGGGAAACTGCTTGTAAGCGTTTTAGCAAAATAGAAAGTATTTAGCGAACAAAATTGCAAGAAAATTAAATAACTGAATGAGTATCATACCAATGGAGTATAATCTTCCTGAGGATGATGATTCATCTCCTGCAAGATGGAGCAAATGTCGGGTTTGATGCTTGTGAACATGTGTCCCACTAATACAGGACACAAGAGACGTAAAGGCGTAACCGAATGCTGTGGGGTAGCCGGGATAATCAACGTCTTCATGATGTTTCTCTAGAGACACTGGTAATGAAGTAAAAGTTGACAAAAATATTATTTCCCAATTGCATAGCAAGTTATACCAAAAGTGTAACCGCCGTGCCGGCTCTGAGCACATTTTTTTTATCTTTGCATCATTTCATTCATTTCATTGACTGTATGTATACTATATAGCCCGTTTATTACTGCTTTGAGTTTGAGTTGGTCGTTATTATCACCGTTTATTACTCCAAATTATAATGTGTAATAAAAGACTAATTTCATTTGTCATAATTTGTACGAGGAAAGTAGCATTTTCAATTTTTTCCCTCCTTTTCTTTTCCCTGTCATTTTGTTAAAATTGGTATGGTACAAAGTTTTGACGTTTTGAGATAGTATTCATATATGTACTTGTACATTTTCCAGCTAATTTGACTTTGACGTAAACATCCTCTCTACTTTGTACCCTCTCATATTATATGAAGGCGTAAAAGCAGAGACGGGTTTTACTCTACACATACAGTCAACTGACAGCCCAGAGAGAACTACAAAATCATAGACATTTTCCGAACAATGTACTAGCTGACAAAAAACATGACATTTTGATATTTCCGCTTGATTCAGAAAATGAATGAAAGTGGGAATGGGTGTCGTAGGAAAAATGGTTGATTTTCAGAGAGTCATGTATATGTACTCATAATAACACACTACACTATTTTAATATATAGTAGGAAAAAACTTACCGATTAGGTTGTGCCCATGAAAATTATGGGGATCCCCGCACGAAGCACTTAGCGCTAATGCATAGTAACACACCTCTGCCGGTGTTATTGGTACAGTATCCTTGCTATATACGGGAAAAGAAAGGGAGACAAAAAAAGAGCTTTCACTCATCATCATCATCATGACTTTACTCTTTTGTCATTCATCCAAGTTTCATTAAAGTTGGAATATATATGCGTTTAGAATTTACACAAAAGTGGAGATGTTTTATGTTATCTCCCACAGGTAATCAACTACAGGATTATTACTACAGCATAATATTACTTCAGCTAAATTAATTTCTCGTGTCATTCGTTTTATGGGACCTAAGTTGTAATATTATATACGCTCTATTGGAAACACATTGACAAGTTTAGAGCTGAGTTTGGGTATACATATTTATAGTAGCTACTAGTAGTGGTAATAATTTATTTACATATGTGTTATTTACTACCTGCTATAAACTTTAGATATTATGGGCCGATATACAAAACACATTCACATTATGTAGTCATAAAACACCTGGTGTGGTGTGAAGGATTTATTGCACAAAAGTTGCTAAGCTGTTTCACTAAATAGCAGACCATAGAAAAAGTGCACTCTTAAAAGTGGTGCTGCTGCTCTTCTTCTTCTTCTTTAAAAAGAAGTCTTCTTTTTCATTTCTTTTTTAAGACGAAAGTTTTCTGGCTTTTGAAGAAAAAAATGCAATTAATGAGCCCAGCTTCCCAGGAAAATTACAAGTTTTTTTGGGGGGAGATACTCTCTCAAAAGCAAACTTTTTGACTTCAACTCTTTGGCTGGTGGGATATATATACCTTTAGCTTGTTATTTTTTTGTGTGTCAAGTCGCCTTGTCAAATGTCAAAAGAGTTCTTTGGAAAGCCGGCTAATGGGAAAGTGTTATTATATTATCGGATGACAAAAAGGTAGTTCTGTATTGCTATCGCTACAGTTCACTGCACTAAATATCACTAGTACTAAATGTCAACGACATAATAATAAACCCGTTGTTGTACACTGCATTCTTTCTTTTCTTTTCCTACTTACATAACACACAACACTTTCTTAGCTTGTGTTATTATTACGTGTGTGTAGTGTAATATAACATATCCATTCCAAGAAGCATTATGATCATTCAACCAGGGAAATAACCAGTATAAAAAATATTGCTATTATATGTATTCCGCCGCTTTTATTACTTTGCTTGTGTTCCCTGCAGGGAAATGACATTTACACAATAGTTGGCCGTTATTCGAAATACATTGTACAAATACTATACACACACAAAACGGGCTCCTCTCGCTTGTTGGTTTTTTTATTACGCTATTTTTCCTCTTCTTTTTCTTGTCCCTATTTAATAATTGATGCATTGCAAATGTAGAGTAAAGTCTTGAAGTGAACCCTAACCGAAAAGAGAATAAAAAATATGCGACATTCCTTTTTGCTACTGCAATACTGCTGCTCGAGCGGGGGCAAATTCGCAAAAGCAAACATTTAAATTGCCTTAAATACCATTGGCTATTACACAAGAGATTTGTTAGTGTTGCCAACAATATGGCATTTTTTGCAAAAATTTTCATACTCTGTCTGCTTGCGTATATAGTAGGGTACCTATATATTTGTGCTAAGATGGAATGGAAAATACCTGACTTTTCTTTCCGCTTCTGTCTAGAAAGGCAACACCACTTTCTCTCTTTTCACCTTTCTCAATACCTCACCATCATCATCATCATGACTATCTAAGCTTCTATCTACCTATCCACCTATTTGCTCGCTTTCAATCTTCATCTTCCTTTGTTCTCCTTTTCATTTTCTTCTCTATGCATTTTGCTTCACTGCTTTCACTCTCTTGTCTCCTTTTATCCTACTCTCTTTCCTGCTTTTCCCCCTGTCGCCATATAACATCGGTCATTTTTATCTAGTGATCCTTTCTACAAAAGCTTCATGACTATATGTGTTGTTTGTGGCGCAGAGTCAGAGTAAATTAAAATGCTGGCAGAATGTATCAAATGGAGCGCACACATTCGATAAGATTGCTTTTCTGCCATTCTGTCAACAGGCTCTGTGTGTGATATCACAGGCCCGGCTATATCTAATGGAATATATCACATGTAAAATTTTAATATCCCCTTGCCAATTAGATCCTCTCCAAAGGACACAATATCGTTTTTCCGTTACGAGCTCAAATATTAATTGAAATATTATCAATTACGGCCATGTATATAGTATCAGTAGTACGTTTCAATGTGCAATAAATACTAAAACGCTAAATGCTTCCTCTTAAAGCAAAACTTTCCCTTTGGCATTATTACAAAGCTTTATGTTTGGTGCGCACTTGAACAACAATACGGATGTGTTTCTCTTGACTTTGCTTCTTCATCCTCTCTTTTATCCCTTCAGTTTAATTCCACTCTCGTCTCAATTAATTTCCCTTCTTTACTCTTCAAAGGAGGAAGTGTGTGTATAGTAAAAAAGCGTTTTTGCCTACTTTATCAATTCACAGTATCACAATCCTATTTGATGGCATTAAGTAGGCACACGGAGTTTGCTTCATGAAGCGTCTATTACTTTTTTTCTCCGGTTTTATCCGCCAACTTGCTTTGATGCTAACAATAGCTCAAGTGCTCCGAGGAAAAGCCTATCACTCATATCGGCTTTCACGACTGAACAAACTTGCCGGTCTCTAATCATGAATCACCACCTTCGGTAATCCTATAAGTTGGTGTTGTTACTTTATATACAAAAGCATTATTCAATAACACACTCAGCACTCTCTTGTGAGATTGTTATTCAAGCCCAGCCAGTGCAAGTCAACCTTTGTAAGTGTTAAGCGTAAATTAAACCGCATAAAATTACGGTATTAATTTCACTTTCTCTCTTCGTATCTGATTCTTTCAAGCATAAATTATACACAGAGATGGAAGAAAATTGGCAATGGGAAATCAAAATTTTTGAGGCAGAAAAAGTAAATAGAATTGTTTCATGGCAACATACAAAAAATGCCTATTTTTTCGATAGACACGTTGTCTGGATTTTTTTCGCTATGAGTTTTTAATGCACGCTCGCTTTTTTCACACCCAAATGGAGAAAATTGCCCTCATTCCACACAATCCCAGTGGATGATAGGAAAAATGGGGAAAAACAAAATGTCTATATAGCCAGCGTATAACATTTGGACGATGATGGAATGAAAAAACAACTGAGTGGAAACATGTGCCTCATATTTGCGTGACCGTATATGGAAAAATGATAATTCCACAATATTCCATTCCATTCTTTAGACAAATAAGTTTTGTTTTTCTGCTTTCTCAAAACATAATATTCATAAAATGTATGCTAAAATATATAGAATGGATGTCATCTCATAGTTTGTTTTTCATTTTTTGCAACAATGAATAATCGACAAACTTATGAAAATATGCGAGCGTTGAACTTTTTTGTCGACAGTTATTTGGCAAATAAGTTACAAAATTAGAAAATAGTATAATGGGATGTTTGTTGTGGTTGCCAATAGGATGATCGACTGGATTTTTTTGTAAACTTTTTGGATAACGCAGAATAATGATATAGCTTCTGTTTTAGATAGTTCAGTAGTGAGCAGGTGCTGAAAAATGGAGGTAGGTAATTTTATATTAAAAACTTGCTCTAAAGTTTGTCAGGAAATGCGAACAAAAGTTGGGACAATATTTTGGTCGAGGGTAGAAATGACACGAATAATCTACAGAGTCATTACGTTTAGAAGCACACGTGTCTATGAAACTAATGCAGTGTTTTACTGGAAATTTACTACGGGTTTAGCTTATCAACATATAAAGCCCAAAATATCATTCAACGTGTTTTTCACTAAGATGACATTAGTATGTTTTTATTTTAAAATATATAAACAACTAACCTTAGTAATTTCTCTAGAAGTTCTATTTCTAACTGTTTAACAATTAGTCTAGCTTCTAGGTCATTCTTGGCAGGCCAATCTTTAACAACGGAAGCTAGCGCAATGACAACTCTGGCCGTATCACCTGCCGGCCAACCGTATTCCTCTGTCCGTTTGGTCTGTAGCCACTCAAGGGCACGGTTTCGAATGTTTTCAAGCTTGTATTGTAAATTATCTGATGATGGCGTGTGTGACTCCGCACTTTTATTCGTTGAGCTTTCTGCAAACAACAAGAGGAAGTGGTCAGTGTTAAGCTGATTCCTTTATTGTAGGCTTGCGTGTGAAAGGCAAGTGGCGCCTGGATAGGCACCTATCTTTGTCTATTTTGTAGCTGCAAACATCAAAATGCCTGTTTTCTATGTCCTTTCAACAGTCTTTCTCTGAAAAGGAAAATGGTCATTCATACGTAACTACAGTCAGTTGTTATATATTTTGTCCACTGCAAAAAAGCTATGCAATAAACCTAAACCGGTCACAGGTTTTGTTCATTTTTCCTTTAAAAAGCGTCTTTTCGTGTTTACTTGCTTGTGTGGAAATTTCATGCTCCTGCATTTTTCACTGCTATTGTGGTCGTGTCTTGAACGGTTTTGATGTGTGTACTTAGCACTTTGAAAAATGAGAGGCGTTTTTTTTACAGCGACCAGTAATGACTGTCGGAAGAAAAATGACATGAAAACTTTTCCATTTAACTTTATTTTTCTCTAGTATGTTATACGTAATGACAAAATGCTTTGGCCAAGTAACACACTGAAATGTATACAATATATTTAGGTTAGGTAGGTAGGACACAAAAATTGCATGCATTTATACTAATATGTGTGCTGGTAGTTATGGCTCCGTAATATTATGTGACCTAATATTGGGCGTAATTTTCTGGAAGTTTGAAATAGTGTAATAAATGGTTAGCAAAAGATTTTATATAATATGCTGCATTTCAGTTTGGGGTCAATCAACGTGTGTGTTATTTTTTCATGGAAAAGAAGGGATTTGTCAAGCAGGGTTCTTTATAATGATTTGTGTGGTAAGAAATTGGGTATATAGAAATCAATGTTTGAGTTGTTTGTTTGCTATATGCTCGTTATAGTAAGAAAAGACCGTAAAGCGTATTATTTAAACATTATTTCATTTCATTTGTGAACCTAGGATTTACGTGAGTTTATTGTGTCACCTGCAGACGTAAATTTCATAAATTGTACACAAGTCACTTAAGTGTCAAAAGGGAATTTGTGTGAAAATTATATTGTCAGCCAACAGTCAGTTGTACAATAGCTTAATTTAGCATTGAAATATTGCTTGCCATATGCAATCTTATTATGAAAAGGGGAACTGTTATGCTGTTTGAATGAAAGAGGACAAAAGTAATTATATACTAGGCATTACTATTGTCAAAAGCCTATAGACATAGTTAACTCAATCAGCGCAATAAGCAATGAATTGTTGTTTTGTCAAAACTGTCAATATGCTGATATGATAATAACAAACCAAAAATAAATGCAACGTTGTCATTGTCAACTTTATCAAATAAACCTTGAGAAGCATTTTCATGAAAAATTACATACTTTGAGAAATGTCAGTGTGCATTATTAAGATTTTAGCATTTTAGATTGAAAATGGTTGAATTACCACCTGAAAACAGAGCAGATGAGGCGGAGGTGCTGATGCACATCAGCGTGGACGTCATGAAAATGAGGACACTGTTGGTGATCATGATTTTTGTTTTATATGTAAATCCGTACGACAGATGCAGCTCGAATAATTTCTTCCGTAGAAATTAGAAATTGTACACACGGCGAAACTTTTTTAACACGCGCACACACTTTCTTCTCGTTGTAGTAAGCAGAGCGGTTAGTTCCTAGCAAGTATATGATTTTGTGGAAGAATAACCTGAACTAATTTTTTATCTTTCTTAAGTTTGTTAATAAGCCTTACACAACAATACAATGTTGCGTAATAATAATTTGCATATGATTTTCTTTTGTATCTCTCTAGAAAGTTTATTCAATAAACATTTATTAACAATATTTTACTTTTTGTTATAGAGTTTTAGGTAGAGTATAATATGTGTGTGTTTTTAAAGACGGATGCTGATCAAGTGTTTTGGAAATTGCTTAATTGTGTATTAAATCAAAAAGTCAATAGAAACCTATTATGATTTAGTATAAAGGCTTATATTTCTTCTTTTTGTAATTCTTTGAAAACTTTTCTGATGATTTTTTTCCGCAGAAGTCACGTACAAGCAATTACTATGCGATATTATCTTTTTTCCTTTGAGAAACTAGTACTGCGCGGCTTGCTCGACTTTATTCCTTTGGTACAAAATACAAACGGAACCTTCGTTTTTGTACTACATTCGATGCCTATGTAAATGACTTGTTACACGTTTTCTTTACTTTTTGGGGCAATAAGCTGTGCAAATTGCAAAAAATATAAGTAGTTGGAGATTACTAGCAAAATTGTAGGCTTTTCCTGAGTATACAACCAGTATGCATTGTAGTGTGTAGTTATAGGGCTACTAAGTATGAGCAATCTGCATCATCATCACGAATTTTTCAAATTGATTCTGAAAGGTCTAAAGTCTGAATGAGAATAAGTTTCTATTATTTAGGTGAATATGGTATATTGTAAGGCGCAGAGTGGAGAGAGACACTATCAATGTTTCATTTAAACATGATCATAATATATTATCAGGCTACATATAACATGCTGACTTTTTTGTCGTGATAAGAAAATCAGCGCTTGCAAAAAACTACACAAGTACGACGGTAGTAAAACGTCATGTCACCAAGAATACGACATGTGCTGCTGGTACTTTTTGGTACTAGCACAGTTCGCGTAATGGAAAATGTGCTAGGTTGCTATAATAATCCGCTTTATGATCTCTATAGAAAATAAAACTTTTTTCTATTGTGGATCTCGGTATGTCTTTGAAACTCTGGTCTACAAAAATCGGTTGTCCTCTAAGCCAAAAAAGAAGCCTTTTTGATATTGGCTATAATATGTATGTAATATGATAACAGCATACACACAAAATTGGTTTAAGGGAACTGGAAGAAGAAAAAAACTGTTCTTGTTCTCTTTATTTCACAACGACAACGACGTGTTTCAGTAGCAGAGGGACCAGTATGATTATTATTATTACGGTTGGAAGATTCAGATGAAAACGATCATTTTGAAAATTGCTTATTGCATGCTCTCTTCTTTCGTCGGTAAAAATAATGTACGTCAGTCAGTAACTTTCCTGTACATTCATACACAATCATCCTTAAGGTTTCCTTTCAACGATGCACACACGCACTCACAATAACTGAATCTTTTTCTCTCTCTGTAGATTAGAGTATTATTATGAGTCATGAGATGAGATAGGGTTTCTTTTTTTATTCTGCCTCACGCTACTATACTGCATTCATCGAATCTGGTGTACGTGTGGAGGAAACACCCATTAGCAAGGTATTTTTCTCGGGGAGAAAAGACCACTTTTTTCTTTAGTGACTACGCACACAAAACCAAGTTTTTCTTTTGCTGCTGCAATTTTACTTGATACTTCTCATATTGTTCATTCACATTCATAAATGTTTCCAGGTCAGCGTAATACAAAACCAGACAAACAAAAACGCTTTTTCAGCTGTAACGTGCTCCTTTCATGGGAATGTAGAGGATTCCCTCCCAACGCAACCATGCAGACCGACTTTTCTTTGTCCCCTTGCTCGACTCTCGTTTCTCTCTCGTGTGCTCTTTTCTATACAACAACGCCAACAAAGTCACCTTTCAGAAAAGCAGTATCATATTTTCTTGTACACTTTCACACGCGCTGGGCAAATTATTTGCAAAAAGAGAAAATCTTGTTTTGATTGCATTTACACACTCTACTTTGTCTCTGTTGGGTTCAGTTTAAAGAGCACTGAAATAACTTTTGCCAAATCAACTTACTTTCACTTTAAAAAGTAGTATGTTCTTTGGGGTAATGATATTATAGTATGCCTCTATGAATCAGGTAAAGGTCACCTGCAACAACGGCCCCGCCGCACACCCAGACAATCAAGCCGACTCCAAATAAATGTCTACTTTCAAAATTTATTATTTCGTTTCATTCAATAAACCCAGTCCTCTGCAATTTTTTCCTGAGCGACTAGCTAGCACTAATTTAGTCTCAAGATCATTCCTCGCACTATGTACATACTACTTTCTTTCGTTCAATTTTTTTCTTCTTTTTTCTTCTTTCTCACACTTTTTTTTCGCCCTAACTTAGAAAAAGAAAATATTCCAAAGAAAGCAGAACAGGAACCCGAAGAAGAAGCAAAAAAAATTGTGTTTGTGGTAAGGCTCCTGTATTTTTTCTATCGCCTCTCCCAGCTTATTTGCTCATCACGAGATACGATAAAAAGGATGATGCCTCGCTCCTTCGCTCGCCTCTCTCTCGTCGTGTGTGTCCACCAGCCCGAGCAGCAATCCACAGACTGGAATAGTGTCCCCTTATAGAAGGAGCATATGTACTATGAAAAAAAGAACGTCAGCTTTTCCTCTATTTTCCCCGTTATTTTTTCTAGGCTGAGAAAGTTGGGCAGAATACTATGTGTGAAAAAACGTGTACGTCTACAACTTTCTTTCTAGCTACTAGGCCTTTTTTCCATGCGACTCACCCAGAGTCTTGCATCACTTGTTCCTTTTCTCTCTATCTATCTCTCTGTATATGTACCGCTTTCTCTTTTCCACTTTTTCACTCTCCGTCTTGTTCTCTTCACTGGTGCGCTGCTTCTGCTGCTGTGTGTCTGCCTCTGATGCTTGTACCGTTGTGGGATCCTCAACCACCACTCACTTATACTTTTTACCTCGAAAACTTCACTGCTTCTGCTGCTGCTGCTTCCACAATCACCGCTACTACCAGGGTAATACGACTACTATGCCATGCTTTCGTTTTTGTTGCCTCCACACCAAACTCTGTGTATATGTGCATACATGTGTATCTTTCCTCTTTATCTCGGCCTGGCTACCATGCTTGCTTACGTACGATAATGTAATACTTTATTTGGGAGGGGATCGATAAATCCCTCTCCCAGGATTCTACCTATAACCCAGCCCATATAACAGGTACATACATATTTTCTAGTCCCAAAAGCTGAGCACCAGCAACGAGCGGCACAAAAAAATATTCCTGAAAGGTCTTGTAGGTGCCTTACTCCTCTGTTCCTGCTAAATAACCACACTGGCTTTTTTATCCGTATTAAAAATACAATGGAATGTGCATGCATATTATGCATTTCATATTATTTATTTAATATAACAATGCTTTCCTCTGCTCATAAGAGATAGACTTTAGAAAGCCCGTTCTCTGTTTCAGAGTCACTCTTTTATGGGCTTGATCATGTTTATGCACATGAGAGTGGGGCAAAAACAAGAAAGAAGAAGAAAGTTGTACATGAAGAAGAATTGTTTTTCTCTCAAAGTCTATTGAGCTACTAGAGAGGTTGGCTGGAAAAGTGTGCTGTTTTAAATGTGAAATTTCATGGAGTATTATGATTTTTTCTCCTCTCTCGGTGACTTTCTCTTGTCCGTGCAGCAACAGCAACAAACTCTGAGGATGTCTGCATACTCACTGAAAAAAAGGTTGCATGTGTGGAGTGCATATATAAAAGAGCTCTAGAGTGTGTATAAGTTGGCCAGAGTGAGTGGTGGAAAGACAAGAAAATTGAACTTGAGTGTTTCCCAGATAGCCTGAATACACTATACTCAATTATTCAGGAAAAATGAATTGTGCCCATAATATGCACAAGCACACAAGCCAAAAATGGACTTTTTTCCCTCTGTTTGGCAAACGATGTTGATAAAGTGTTTTGCTGCCGAGTCCCTTTTTCCCTTTCTCTTTCACTTTCTACCAGCAGCAGCAGCAGCATTCTCTCATTACTAGAAAGACCATTATAATAGTTTACTGGGGAAAATGGTCTAAAAATTGTTAAATGCTGATGCTACCACTTTTTGTGCTATATGGTATGCAATGTTACTTGCCATGTACACTGTTTTGGGATTTTATAAAAGATTAATTGCTGAACATGCTTTTTTCACAGGAGAAATGCTTAGGAATTTTTATGCTGCATAATACGTGTTTTTTGTGCGGAGAAATTATTTAAAATAGAGAGGAGCTACAAAGAATAAGAAGGATGCTTGATGTTGTGTCCGTGTTTTGCTTCACTGCATTTTTCCGATTTTATCTCATATAAAGTTCCTCTTTTATTGTCAGACGTTATTTGGTTGTTGGAAAGCCAACAACACACGGCAAACATTCACTCAGCTTATTTTTTTTCTCTTTTTCTTTTAAAAATGGTTTTGTAGTACTAAAAAAGTATAAAACTAATGCGTATAAAAAAGGTTGGGGTACAAAAGTACAAAAACAAGTTGAAAGTGTGGTTTGAAAAGTCAGAATGCGTAATAAAATATTGATGTTATGGTGGTCAATACCACATTTTTGCCAAATTGTGTATGGATAATGGATGAGAATAAAGAAGAAAAAGTATACAAGCAGATGTATTTTGTTTGGGTGTATGCGAAAATGCGAAACGACAACGGGTTTTCAAATATGGGGTAATTTGGCGAAATGGAAGGGCCAAGCGTATAAATAAATGATTTTTTGGTCACCTGAATAATGCTCTGAAGCAGGTTATTTATCGAGTAATTACAATAATAGTTCAGTTTATGGCATATATAGAGCTCAATACATTGTGTTTTCATTTTTATCCTTTACATGCCGGCATGTAGGTACTAGTGCCCAACTTTTTTCGCTAAGCACTTTTCCACACAACAAAACACTCAATGAAAGTTGGTAAGCTCAATAAAAAAAGAAAGAGAGAAAAAAAGCAAACAACTTCGTCACGTGACGTTTTTTTACAGTGTAGAAGAATGCCAGTGCATGAATCCGCTTCAACTTGAGCAAAGTCAGAGTGTGTTCATCCGTCTTGATCTTTCAGTAGGTTTTTTTTTCTCTGGTGGTGCCAGTGCGTGTGCCTCTGGAGTTTTCTTTTTTTCCTATTGCCAATAATCAAAACTAGTAGTACTTTTATATTATCATTACACAGATCTTTGTGTAGTATATTCTAGAAAAAAAACAATTCAAATGCCTGGCACGACCATACATATCCATCTACTTTGTTGCCTGCTTTCTACAATTACACACAGTCTCCGCATTTTTTCATACATTGAAACAATTGAATGTTACAAGCCGTTTTCTTTTCCCGTTTTTTCCAGATCACATACTCCTTTTTTATTTCTTTTGGTACGTTATACTCTAAAAGTTTATTGTACTATTTGAGTTGGTGAGTGACTCTATTTCATCGCATTCCGTAAGACTTTGGCTACAGACCAGAGAGCTTCTTCTGAGCCTATAAGCACCCAGTGTAAATTATCCGATATATGATCTTGTAAGTGTGTGTATAAAGACTTTACATAAAAAATACTTTTTTCAGCATTCCAACGCATTTTATTTCCTTTTGCATTCCCACAACAGATCAACATGCTTGGGTACTCATAATAATAGCACATATAGATAGATATATATTATAGCCGCAGCAACTTTCTTTTTTTGGGCCATTTTACAAGATTTTACGGCATGCCCATTATTATGCTCCCTTGTGTTACAAGTACCTCCGCGTACACTGCAGACAAAGAAGGGAACGTGTAGGGCAGACTCACTCTGCCTCTGCCTGCAACATACTTTTATTCCCTTTTTGCTGGGGAGCGTGGTGGTGGTGGTGACTGACTGGCGCCTCTAGGTTTTCACCATTCCTTCCATTGTACTTTCTACAACGTCCTATTATTCTGTGTCCCTTTTTTTGGTGAGTGAGAGAGTGTGTATGTGCAGTGCACACACTAACATATACACTCACTCAGGCTCTCCTCAAAACCCATATACTCTCCAATGCTCCCTTTTTCTTTTTCCTTTCTCTCTGTTCACTTTCTTATTCAGCAACTCCTTTCATCGTCATTCTACAAGCCAAAGGTTTATTTCTGCAAGTGATTTTTCCAAACTCTAAACCAAACGACAGTATCAGCAGCAGCAGGGACTATGGTGTATGCAAGAAAGAGGCAAAATACCAAGCCAACATTTAACATGAAACATCACATCATGTTGAAAGTGAAAGAAAGATGCGCTACTACAAAACTAGATGCTACAATATCCGTTGGTTATTTTTTTCGTGTATAGTTATTGCGAAAAACGGGCTCGTTTCTTGGAAAACTGGATCTCTTTCTTTCTTGATTCATATTATTGAAAGAATATGCCCTGTGTGTAGTAGTAATAGTAAGTAGGCACATTCATTGCAATCGAGTACATAAATAGCGGCACATAAAAAAACTTATATAAACATGCTTGCTTCCTTTTTTACTACTATTATTTGTACTTTTTTGCTGCTCACTACTCTGGAATGGAATGTTTTTACCAAAAAAAGTGTACTGCCACTTTGAGGATTTGTACTACTGCTTCTCATGCTTCCATTTGGGCAATAGCATCAAAAAATATTTTGCACGATGGTTCGAGTTTTTTTGTGAGTGTGCAAAAAAATACACTGAGCTAGAGAGCAAAATGCTGCATGTGTCCATGAGCATGAGCTTCTAGAGCATTGCCTTCGTCGTTTCTTTTCTCCCAATTTTCTTTTTTTTTCTGGCGAGATCCTTCATTCCAAAGAATTTCCGTGTGTGAAAGTTGTGTACTTTTTTTGGGTGATGAAAGAAACAGACGGTTACAATAGAAAATAGGCACATCACACTACTGTGTGTGTGAGTGCGGGTGGCAAACTCTACTTTTTTTTCTTGCTTCCATCCGCATCCTTTTCTTATTCCCATTCTCCCTCTTTCTCAGTCACTGAGTAAAGTCATCATAAATAGTATTTCTACCAATAGCACAACTCTACTACTCTGGACTACTTGAACAACTTCACATTCTCAGAACAAAAAAAAAGTTTCCCAATCAAGTTGTAGTTGAAGGTAATGAGGTAGCAGAGATGTTGATGCAATGCAATGTTAGTAATAAAGATTACCTTGTACTCACTCACACCCAACTTTATTGTATGTATCCATATGAAAAAATATGGTGCTCCTGGGCTGCTCCTGCTGCTCTTCTGGCTGGCATGGAAAAGGGAGTCCATTTTTACTGGAACTGGGTGAAACATCAGGGGCAAATGAAAAATAGAAAGAAGTGGAAAAAGGAGCATAGAGACGGAGAGCACAGAAAACGGGTTGAGAGGCAGAGTCAAGAGTCTAGTGAAGAGAAAGCAAGGCAAACACACAAATCCTTTGGTATACACTTTCCTATAAACTTATGGCTTTGTAATATGATCATGATGATATGGCCCTGACAGAGTAAAACCTCATCCAGTTGATCTATAGATAGATAGGCATTATAACGTAAATATGATTCACATTGAATTCCCTTTTGATTTTCGCAAACGCTTCCACCTTTGTTCTCTTTTGGGTTTACTGGGCTGCAGTTTTATGCGAGTGTGGAGCCATTCAAACCTCGTAAAAAAGACAAAGACTTTTTGGCGTATATATAACAGCAGACAAGTATCACTATATACACAAAGCGTAATAGAATACACTGTTTTTGCGTAAAAGTAAAAAAGCACATCGGATTTTGGGTATGCAATTTTATGGAAACCGGGGAGAGAGGTTTCTTTTTCGCCTTTTGTTTGTTTGCACACTCATGTACTTTTTGCCAAAAGAAGCCTACAAAGTAAGCAGCACACAGAGTAAGTATTACAACAACGAGAAAAGATATAATAACGGTTTAATGCCAATGCCAACTTTCTTTTTTTGCTTTTGTAGCACTTTGTGTTGCTAAATGGCACGATACAAGAAAAGAGAGAAAAAAGTACTTAAAAACTTACCTTATAATCTACTTGGCTTTTTAATACTGCCTTCCTTCCTTTTCCAAATAAAAGGAATGACTTACGGCTAGACACAATTTCTCTTTTCAATGAATGATGATGATATGTTGCGCTATGGGCATATACCAGATTTCAATTGCCCTTTTACAGTCAATAACTTCTGACATTTTTATATGTCATCAAACTAACTACCTCCATTAACGGAATGTGGCGAAAACTTTGTAAATCATTGCAAGCGGCAAAATACGCTGAAAAATTTGTCAGGGACACACAGAGAACCAAAAATTCCGTTTACAAAGTCAACTCTGTACATACTTTGTATATACTATAAGCACCTCTACAATAATAAAGTAATTAATCGACAGAGAAAAATATGAGTGTACATTAGCCAGCTACATAAAAAAAGTTACATAAGGATGCTGTACACAATTAGTGTATTATTATGGTATATGGCGACATTATTTCCAGAGCAAAAGAGAGAAAGAACAGATTAGAATCCGTTTTCACCTTAAATGCTTATACTGAAGCGAGACGCTTGTTGAAAAGAAACAAAAATCTCTACCCGAAGAAGGAGTAAAACGTGCAGGAGGGGGACACACCACACACAAAAAATGCTCAGTTGGATGGAAGAGTCATTACGGTCATTATTTCTCCCTTTTTTACTCCTACAGTAGTGTTGTCTCTTAAGGAGAAAGAGAGTGAATCAACTTGGAAAGCATATACACATGGCTTTTAGTTGCACAAACATTCTTTTCTCTTTTCTTGTCTACACGCTTTTAGTAGGTTGTTGCAGTACCTTACTTCTTTCCTTTCATAATCATAATAATAATACAGCCATTTTTCCTCTCCGCAAAGTATATAATGCTGGAAACAAGAAGTAAACGAGAGAATGAGTGCTTACACTTAACTCAAAGTTAAGTTAAGTAAGTAACTTGAGAAAAAATTGGGTAAAAGAATTCCACACTGTGAAGTTGGCTCTTTTCTCATGACAGTGTATATAAGCTGGTTATGGTATATTGGTGTATATGCTTTTGATCTCGTTTTTCTGCTTATGCTTCTGTTGTTGTTACTGATATGTTCTTATTTTCTCTCTACTTCATTTTCCTACTTTTCTATCACTCTGACATTCCAGCAACTGCATTATCACAAGAGGTAGCATAAAAAAGTGAGTCTTTCTGGCTTGTCCAAGTTCATCAAGATGCAGTCTCTGTTTCGTAATAATAATACGTGTTGTCATGGACAAAAGTGAGGCAATGTTGGTTGTGCACATACAGAACACACCTATCTTTCTAATAACAGCAGAAGCAGCAAAACGCGCACACTTTGTCACATAATCCAGACGAGTTGTCGTCGTGTGAGGCCCGATTCATCGGAGAAGCGTTAAGGACCATTTTTTCAAAAACTATACTGGCAATAGGTATAGCCATAATAAATATTAAAGCTTGTTAAAAAAGTTCGTCTAGATGTGGAATAGCTATATTATCATGACGCAGTAGAAAGCACAGGAACGTATTTTTACTTACGTTCCCTTCGTCTCTTGTGTAGCACGGCAGTTCTGAAATAAGCTTATCACCATAATATCATTACGGTTGATAACCGCCTCTTATGTTACGTTTCATCAAAGAAGCCTTACAGAAAAAGCCAGGGAAAAACCACGAACTTATCCCCGCGTCCACATTATTTTCCTATTGTTGTGCGTTTTAGAATGCAGAGCCAGTCAGAGTGTTTTATCATTTATGACGCACTTGTGTGGTATGGGAAAACCATTTTAAAGTAAAATTTGTGTGAAAAAAACCACTCTTATACGTTTATGATATACTTAATACGGTATTTGCATACTTGATGTAGGAAAATGTCAAGTGTGTATACACATCTAACTAAAACTACACAAAGCCATAGTGTGCCATTTTATATCTGTAAGTAATGAGCTGTCTCCACTGGAAGCGTGCTCTGTGTATATGTGTTATGCTAATGGGAATTAACAGTTTGGATATAATGGCATCTGGGAAGCATGAAAAGTGAAAACAGTACATTTCCTCTGATGGCTTGTTCCTCTTCTGTGTCGGTAAAGGAATGAAAGTACAATGGCTGATCGCCTCATTGAAATTTTGCTGCCGTTACTCTCCCCTATTACCACACACCACTAGCAAAAGCCATTTTCCCTTGTGTATATGCATATGTGCATTCATTCAAACTATATACTACGCTTATTATAGGAAACGATAAACAGAAGAAATTAGGAAATTAGTAAATGCGTTAATGATACGGAGGTAGGACAGTATAACTAGTAGGAATAGTAGTAATAGGCAAACTAGTCATAATTTTCTTCCTGAACATCATGTAAACACATACACAAGCAAATAGCAATTTTCTTCACGAGCACGTCCTCATCGTCATCCTCCTCATTCGTCTACTGCTGGGCTATTAGAGGAAGAGAAAAAAAGAAAGTGGGGAAACCGTAATGAGCAGAGCTCACAAAGGCACACACACAAACACAAATACTAACTTCGACTATACATGCCTCTCTCGATCTTTTTGAGTATAAAGTTGCAGAGATGATAATGGTTGATGTTGATGTGATGATGGTGATACTTAATATCATTATTTTCATTCGACAAATTTCATTTTAGTTGCCTACTCCCTTTGCCCAAGTACTACTTCTCTCTCCCGCTCTCTGGATGGAAAGCCATAACGATATTACTTTCCAAGCCAACTAGTCATTTTCATTAGAATCTCTGATTCACTCAAGCGTGTAATGGTTACGATGATATTCTACTGCTACTACGAGGAGGAGGAGAAGAACGGAGAAGCGAATAATAGTTGGCGCTCTAGATTAGAAACTTTTGTGTATAGGCTTTATACTTTTCTTTTGGGAAAATGTGCAGAAAAGGGATAGAGAAAAAAGGGAGACCAGCGAGAGACAGGTATGGAATGGTGTACATCCCTTTGTCCCTACACACATCTATCTGCATAAATGTCACGAAGTAACTTTACTCACTTTACCTTTTCTGTCTTTTCCCTTTTCTCTTGCGATCTTTTGTAGTTTGCGTTCTCTTGTCTAAAAAATATGCTTTGCTGGCAAGTTCCCTTTCTCTCTTTCTCTCGCGCTTCTCTCACTCTCTCTTTCTTTCTTTCTCTGGTGTCTAGTGACATTTTCTTTCAGGTGCACACATAACCAAACCAGTTATTTACCACGACCACTGCCATCATCCACCACCAAAGCCTATTGCCATTATGTTTATATGTATTGACGTAGCTGAAAAACGAAGGTCAAAAAATTAAATTTGGATTTACCATGATCTATTTATTCGTTTAAATCCACCGGTGGAAAGAGAGAGGGGCAAAGGCAGAGAAGAAGAAGCGAGAGTGACATCATTCAGATAGACGGGAAGAGGGAGTGCAGAAAAAAATAATGCGAAAAAAGTTGGGGAAATCAAGAAGCAGCACGACGGTAGAAAGAGAAAGTCAAGTCAAGCCAGGAGGATGAATGCATTGTCGGCAGGACGGACCAAACACAAGAAGCTTTTGAAATGCTGGAAAAAACATGATAAAGCTAACACCACCGTAATTTGATTTTCTCATCACGTCTTTCGCTAACGAGAAGAGTTGTTCAGAATACTTTTTTTACAGGGGTACTACTATATATAATAATATGCTACAAGCGGATTTGTAAAAGCAGCAACAGCAGCAGCAGCAGCAGAAAAGCAGCTCTGACATAAAATGCGTTTGTGTATAGTAACACAGAGAAATGGAGAGAAAGAAAGTGGAGGAAAGCGTGTGCATGATGTGATGGGATGTCGCCTGGTCATATATTACCTCCTGGATGGAGGAGTTTGCAAACTAAGCATTATTCAGCAGCAGCACCACCAGCTTCAAAAAACAACAACAAAGGAACGAAATGGGAAATGGGGAGACGCTTAAAGAGATTTGCCGTATGAAAGGTATTTAGTTTGCACTTTATTATACCTACGCCTTGTTAAACGCAAACCTTGTTAAATCATTAGTTTATTTTTTTATTAGTGGGCACGGCTATTATATAAAGTGCCAAAGTGAGAAAGAGGTAGGTGTTCAGCCTACTTCACGCTGTGCTCATTTAATAAAACCATTTTTATTAGAAAATCGGTATGTTGGTGTTTTTGTAGTAAAGTACCAAAAGTTTTTTACTTTGAAATCAAAGCAGTAGCAGTCCATACCGCTCACAAGAGTTTTGTTCTGAACATGACGCAGTGAGCAGGCCAACAAATCTAAACCCAGCCAATTTCCCATAAACTTGTTTCCGGCCGTTTATGCAAAGTGCTGTCATGTGTGAGTGTTGGAAAACCTGTATAATAAACACAACATTCGTTTGCATGTTGACACAGGGAAAAACGGAATTTCCTGTGATGGCTAGCGCGAAAGAAAAAAATTAGCAGGTTCTATTTTTTTGCATACCTTTAAAAACACAGAAAACATGGCTGACGTAAATTACATCCAGAGAATAAAAAAGAATAACCTTCCCTGTGTAGACACAGAGTTTCCGTTGAAGTGCTAAATTCCGTAAAAAAAAGTGCTAGTATACACATCCTGCAACATGACAATTACAACAGTGTGTCAGTTTTTTTGTAGCAAAAAAGCCATTGTCATTTAGTATGAATTAGCTGTTGTACATGGTCACCAGAGAGAGAGTCAGCAGCCGTTTTCGCTCCCTTGAACTTTTACATTTACCATTTATGGAAGAATGCATATTACGCGCTAAAGTGCTTATGTCTACAAATCTTTTGCAACTGTAGAAATACTACGTGCATAGTTATAAAATATACACTATATTTGCACCCAGTACAAAAATAATAAGTTGGTTGGAATAGATCCGCTTTTATTTATGGAATCGACAATGCAGTTAATCTGAAAAGACATATGGGAGTGATGGTGTCGTTCCATTTAACGGTCTGGTCATTATTGAATAATCCAATTGTATGACACATTACTATACCTACCTAACTTTCTCCAACAGTTCCCAGCGACCCTGGAAAATATATGCAATATTACACTTCTACCGTGTGCAGCTTCAGCTCTAGTGATTCCTTCTATCTAACTTATTGTATGGCTTACAAATTCGGAAGAACAAAAAGAGAGAAACACACGCCATCAGCAGCAGCAGCAGCAAAGGTTGTAGCAGCAGCTTCACTCTCACCGTTTTCAGCCTCGCAATCTAGAGTCGCATCAGCGACTCCATCAGTCCACGGCCGCTGATTGTGAAAGTAATGCCCTGAATTTGAACAGCCATTTTCCTTGACTCTCGGTGAACTTGAACCCCACTTATTCCACAATGGCTTGAATTGCTCTTCAGTTTCCTAGAGAGGACTTGGCTCTTGCTGTACACAAGAAAAAAAGAGGCATACATACTATATACATAGTACAGTATAGTATAGTTGAATAAAAGTCAAGTCTGAAAGCCAAAAACGCATTTTATGTGATAAGAACAAAAAAAGCAGAAAGAATACTACTTGAACAAGAGTTTTTTATTCCTCTTTTAAGATCCTTATCCTCTTTGTTTCTTCCTTTTGCATTTTTATGCTCGTTATTTTCCCTTTCTTTTCTTTCTTTGCTTATTCTACTTTCCCTTTTCTTGGCACAGCCAATTCATTAGTTGTAACTTTGGACTTGCTAACAACACCAAAAATTGTCAACAAATTAGTTAGGGATTACATCCGCACTGACAACATGTCAATCCACACAAGACATAATATTACATTGTACATATAGTTTTTTTAAACTAGGGAAAATCAATACACTGCAATGCCAACAAAAGAAAGCTCTTCAAAGACATGGTTATATCTATTGTGTTTTTAGTGGGGCTATTAGAAAAAAATGATGAGTAAATTACAAGCCCATAAGTACGCTGCACACATACTACTAAAGTAACAATATAACAACAACATCATCATCCATGCTTATCGCACACAACATGCAAAAAACGTGTACTTTTACTTTAGTACCCGTAAAGAACTACTAGTATTTTTTCCTTCCCTCAATAAATACGCTGTTACACTGTAAGTTTCCCCTTTTACAAAATACTTATTTTTCGGGCAATTGCACCAGCATAGAAAAAAGTGACGGGCTCAGAAAGAGAAATAGAGGCAGAAAAAGAGAGAAAGCTGTACTGTGTGTATTTACACAAGCATAAAATAACGGGCTTCAGTACAAGTTTCCGACAGGCTTTGTTAGTTAAGGCTTATCTTCATTTTTGAAAGCCACACAATCAAGAAAAAAACTAGTTGTTTTTTATGCGACACGACCACGTTTTTAGTGTATAAGACGAGATAAAATAAAAATCAGTAGCATGGTTGGCCTTCCCTCTGTGTGTGCTTCTGCTGCGGGCTGCTGGAGCCGGATACATGTACATAACTACTTACACTTTTATACACTTTTAGTATTTTGTCCGCTCGTTTTTCTTCCTTCGTTAGTTAGAAAAGGAAACATTCTCATGGCAGAAAAAAAAGTTTTCTATTGGCGATACACAGAAAGAGAGAGAAAGAGGGAAAGAGACAGAGTGAAAGAGAGATGCATGGCGTTGATGACAACGAAACGTTTTGTACTATTTTGTATGTATGACATATAAAATGTATGCCAGTTGCCTACTAGCCTATTTAATATTACCATGTATTTTTATATAGTGCTCTGCTTAAATACCCGAATATTGGAAAAGCCTAGCATTACTACTATACTCCACGCTTGAAACAAAATCCAGAGCACTACTTAATTCCACTCTTTTTCTCTCTAGTAACTAGTTATGCTGCTGCATCTGCTTTCTAGCACGCCAAAAGAGAAAAGCCAAACAGTAGGAAATATTGGAAGCTTTCACCGCACTCAAGCAAAAAAAAGTAAGTTAAGGGGAAACTCGGGCTCAAGTATTAACTGGAGCTTTCTCATCTTGAAAAAAAAGGAAATCATATATAAAACGGGTTGACTAATAAAGAACAATATAGACAGATATATTAGAAGAGTTTGGGTATACAAAAAAGGATATTTATGTACGGGGCAACAACGTGATGAGACGACCCTTGAAATATATTTCGCAATCTGAGAATCTTTGGGACAAATAAGTGCATTTTTTGTCATCTTTTCTGCAATCTTGCCCAAAAAAGTGTGCCTACATGACCACACACACAGAAAAAAACACGGAGGACAGAAAAAGGGTTTTTATGGATTAATAGAGAGTGTGTGTATTATTATGGCATATAAAGCAATGGGGGAGGATGAGAAGGTGGTGGTTGCACCATTGCCAATAATAATAGAACGGGTTTAAGTTTAAGTATATTTTTTTCTGCGATCAGATCGGAGGTGGAATAACAGAGAGGGAAACGGATGGTGAGGACCCTCAAGCTTTTTGTATGGATGGTTTTGGTGAGGCGTGAACAAATCTTTCCAAAGTCCGCTGCTGATTCTCATGATAAATCTCTCTAATTGGAAGCCCAGTGGAAAAGACATTTTCTCCGAGTTTGTTAGCCTGCGACACACTACTAGTACACAAGCTGCTAAAATACAGACTCTGGTAGATTTAGAGACAGAAGAGGAATAAAAAATGTGTTGTGGTGTTTTTGTCATCTCGCTTGCTGTGTCATTATTTGCCAAACATGCTATTTCTTTGTGGAGCTGTGTTGGAGTGAAACGAATGGGGTGAAAATATATAGCTACATATGTTTGAACTTTGGGTATGGAAATAGGAATAAAAATCTTAAATATAAAATCCTAGCCCGAGTACACGTCATACGCACTAAACAATACATACTTAAGTGGCAAAAAGAGTTAGGATGTATTCCAAGACTAGTCAAGAGTTTAAATATTTATGGGTGACGACAAGTAGAGAGTTGGAAACGTGCCGCGTTTACCAAAAATATTTTGTTGTTGTCTTTTAGTTACCGAACATATAGTGCTCACACAAATTGTCGTTAAAGTTGTTGAGTTCGTTTGATGGGTTTTTGTTGACCGAAATATTATAAAAAGCCTATTATTTATAATGAGGTGTTTGCAGGACATGTTTGCAAAAACATGAGTTTTTTACCAGTAAAAAAATGGTCTGTGCTAATGATATTATACCAGGCACCTGCGTGCGTGCCTCTGCAAAACATTTTATTTTACAGATTATTAAGTGGTCCGGCACAAATAAATTAAGCTGATTATTTACACTAGCTGCATTATTGTCGACTTTAACAGGCAGAGTAGGAAAAGTTGCTGTAAGCCTTTTTGAATTGTATTTTCTCTTGATTATTTCGAAATGAACTGTGTAAACATGTGAAAATATGTTCATTTTATGCATATTAATGTTATGTAAACCAGGATATATTGCATAAGCTACACGTGCGGTGGGGCAACTTAAGATATTTGTACAAACCAACAGTGTTTTTCATAAACCTACTTTACATTGCCCCATAACCGTTTTTCACTTTAAAAAGCCAAATAATATTACGATTTCACCCTGTTTGAATTTTCTCTAGAAAACCGGGTGACATTTTACTTTCACTTTATTATTCCAGCATATATCTTTTTAAATGTCAATTTCATCCAGTTGGCACCTGCAGAGTTACTTGCGTCAATTGACTGCCCGTGGTGCAGCGGCGATCAACAAGGAAAAAGCGCTGCCAATATAATAAACTAAACTTGTTGTTGTGTGTTTTTCCTTTAAAAAAAGTTACCTATCCCCATCCCTTGATACTTGGGCTCAATATAATACACTCTGAGGACCACGCCGTGTGAGGCCGTATTATCCAACTTGCAGCAGCGTTTTCATTTGAGTTTAGTAGGAACTTCCCGTCTGCTTTTTAGATTTAGTTTGCTTTTTGCAGAAAAATATACATACTAAAAAGATTAAAGTGGAACACAGCAAATGGTCGAACAAATAAAGGGCTATTTACAGGTTCTCTTTGATTTCCTCTGGTCACAAACATGACGCAAGACACAAGCACACACAGTCATGATGCCAGCAGCACATCATGCATGTATAATAACATGAAGAGGCGTTTCTCAGATTTTGGGTTTAAGAAGAAGGAGAATATTATATGAAGCCTTAGAAGATCAAGAGGCTTTTTTGATCTACTGTTGAGCCTTTAGGAAAAGATAAGCTTTATGGTATGGTTTCCTCATTAGAAATGGAAATCGAAAGATATTGTGTAATTGTATAATACGTTGCTAGACTTTTCTCTACACATAAAAGCAAAAGAACGGAACACAGCAGCCTAGCCCCAGCCTATCATCTTGCCAGGCAGCTTTTATATATTTTTTATTAAACTATTTTCCGCAGAATTATTATCGAATTTACGACCTCCCCTCCTATTATTCAAAAAAGGGGAACGATCCAGTAGAAGTTCCAGCATTACTTTGAAGAATTATATATATTTTCTACTACATTTCTACTCGCCAAGTCTCTCCATCTCCAAAAGCAGAAGCAGAATAGCATGTTTCCAGACTGATGAGCGGAAATTGAGAAATAGTATTACAAAAGGAGCGTAAATAACAGAAAAGGGGATGGATAGATGTTGACTGTTGAGCTTAGCAAAATTTCGTGTTTAAGAGGTATCCCGAGAAAAAAAAGCTTACGTAGCATTAAAGATTTTCCTATTTCTCCTATATGGACGATCCACTTTAAACGGGCAGAATTTTATATTCCGTTATATATCCATCTTCTCAAATATATTATAACGGTCAAGTGGACTACATGAGTGGAATGAGAGCACAACTACTACACAACGGAAACTAGCAGAGATTCAGAAAATTTCTTGCATGTGTTGTGGCATAAAAGCATCATCACTTATTACTCACATGTTTCACAAAATATTATGTATAGTAGATGTCCTAGAAACGGCAAGTAGGAAAATTGAAGAAAAGTTGTTTTGGCGAATGGCAGTACAAATGGAATAATATATTGTATGAAAATCGAGGTAATCTGGAATGAAAGCACATAGAAACTGGGCACAACAATAAACTTGCTTAAGCGTAACTCTAGATTATACTATTCAGCAGTGATAGTCAGGATAATAAATAGATAATTGAAAGGGGGAATAATAATATTATTATAATAGCAAAGCATCCCAAAAGCTTTTACAAATGTCGTCGTTGTCAACATCGTCCTCCTATTATGCTTGCGAGAGCGGATTTTGGTGAAAGCAGACAAGGACAAAAGTGTCAGCTTATAGAAAAGAGAAACGACAGATAAGTAGAGTGTGTTGGTGTCATGAAATAAGACAAAAGCAAATGGATGAAACAAGGTTACACGGGGCAATTTTCAATTAATCCAATATAATTCGGGTTTGCAAAAAGTTTTTAAAAATTTGCATACAAAATCACACAGGACGTGAATGTGTAAAAGGAAAACCCCAACGGAGGCCGGTTGGTGGGTTTGCTACTAGAACCACACACACAGATACGGGCAAAGAGAAACCCAAGTGGAAACCTTGCGCTATACTTTTCTATTCTCTGCTGCTGTTATCATAAACCACACACAACAATAATGCATTTTCACAGGAAGAAGGAAGGGTTTCTCTGGTGGCGGTGTATGGTGTTGGATGGATGGAAAATACTTTGTCGTGTTTTATTAGTTGTCTGTTATGAAATGTGGCCAAGTTTTGAGAAAAGCTAGTGTGTAATATATTTTATCAAATGAATAGTATACAAAAGGCAGTTCCCGTGACCACAATTTTACTCACATGACTGACTTTTTGGCTTACCGTAGTAAGTAGTAGTAGAAAAGTAAGTAGTCTTGAGAAAGCGTCACATTTTGCATTTGATGGCACACTGAAGCACTCGTAAAGTAAAGTCTCATCTCATCAAATTTAATTTTCTTTTCTGGGCTTTCACTTAAATGAAGTAATGGAGCGATAGAAAATTATATATGAGGAAAGGGCCAATATGCGCTTACTCAAGCATTAAGTTGATAAATAGGCCAACTGAAAAGATTTCCAGAGAGTATAAGGTTTCAAGCATGTTGGTTTAGAGCGTGTCGCTGTATTACAGCAGCGTATTCAATTTACTTAATTAGAATATGCACTAAATTCAAAGCCAGTAGTGCAGACGTTTCCCGAATTGCCCTACTCCCTAACTTTGCGGAAGTCTCATGTGCGGTTGGGATAAATAAGTGATGCTAAGGATAAGGAGAAATGCGCCATTTATCTCTGCGTTATAACTTATTTAGAATCAAGCACAAAGGGCAAATAACATTTTGCTCTGTGGGAGGAAGAGGAGGAAGCAAGCACAAAAACAAAAGCATTTAACAAGACGTATAGTGTAATGGGTGTCTGGTGGCTAATTTTCATGAATTTTAAAATTTCAAAAGCATCTGGCAATATCATAAAAGTCTACTAAATTGGCTAAATTTTTGACAAAAAATCCAGCCTGCCAATCATTCTTCTAAATCTAAGTTTCCACTGTAGCAAATGGCTTTACAGCAAGATAACTTTGCAAAAGCATTCATGGTTCTTTTGGGAGTAGCCAAAATTCTTATTATGATTATTATCATAATACTTCAAAAAAATACCAACAACATACCAAGCTGTCTGAAAAGGAAAACAGACGCATACAGCGCACAGGGAGAAAAAAAACGAGCAAACAGCAAAGAAGGTCTTGTTTAAAAAGGAAAAATGAAATTACAAAAAAGTCAGTATGGCTAATCGAGATGCCAACAAATATTATTGGCGAGTGTACATTCCAGCCAGTCTGGCAAGCTGTAAAAAAGGGGGAAACATGGTGTGTGTGTGGTGCAAGTTTGCTCAAGTTGTCTCCTGGGATGAAGAGAGAAAACGGTGAAACAAACGCAAACGTGTGGGGCTCTACGAGAAAGCCAAGGGTATTACATTCAGACAGACTATATATGACCATACAGAGTAAGCTCATGACTTTTGGTTCCAACAAACTGAAACAAAATTATGAATGCTTATGATTATTATTATTATAACCAGAGTATATTTATAACAGATATAGAAGTAGAAGTAGAAGCAAAAAGGAAAAAAAATGTACGTTTGCCTGCCACACCGTCTCCTTTTAGTTTTCTTTATCGCTCACTCACCTCCGCGTCATAATTTACTTGAGTAAAAGTTGAGTGAAGAGGGAAAAAGGGAATGAAGAGGAGAAGGTAGAGAGAAAAAGATGGATGCAATGGCATAAACAATCTCTAAAATTACCAAAGGAAAAGGGAGCAAAAGTGTACCACCTTTTCAAGCTTCAAAGAAGAAAAAGCAATGCCCACTTTCTTCATCATTTTTTTCTTCTTCCGTGCAGCATTGCTGACTTTCTCTCGAGTCTCTGTAAAAGCATGCTTATCTCAACCACACGACGAGTACTTAACACCTCCTCTTTAATTTCCAACGTGTGAGAACCTACGCGGCCTCTCTACTCCTACGACTTGTTCCATCCAGTCAAATTAATTTTTCCGCCGTGTGCTTGTTAATTTGCAGAGACGGTTTACCAAATTACTGACGCGCCAATGAGTTGGCCAAAGTATGCTCATAGTTCTGAAGAAGAAGTAGTATGTATTATTAGTTGGGTTGATGCATGCAGTTTTTGCCTTTTCCCATTTCCCTGGCAGCTGACCTGGAGAAGAAAGATGTCTGCTCTGTTTCCGTTCTGATAAACAGGAGCAGGCCGCATTAAAAGCTGTACTTGTAACTTGACATTTTGATACAATCTAACTGGCCATAATTCACAACAGTTTTCTGGCCATGATTTGTGGTTTTTTATCTCCCTTTTTCTCATGTGGCAGCAGTAGCAGTAGTAGCGCAGTGTAGCGTTCTACTATAAGCTATGCTTTTTGTCCGCATTTCTCAATACCTGAACTTTGACACTATGTTTAACGTAAGCAGAAATTCACACATGCAAATTCAGTATTATAGGAAGACGACGAAAAAAGTTGACTCGATTAAAATGGACTGCTGCTCTATTATTATCATCAAGGCAAGTGACGTCAAACCGGGAAGCAGAGCAGTAGAAGGAGCAAAGGCAAAGGATGATGTTTTTTTTGCAGAGAAAGGGACCAAAAATTGTGTTTGAGTAAAAAAAGGCTTAGAAAGTAGTACAGTCCACATTCCAATAAGAAAGTTGCCTAACCTTTTCCTAGTACCAAAATAGGAGGGAAGTATACCTATAAAAATTTCTGCCCATTTTTTTCTCAGCTTTTTTTATATAAAAACATGACTTGAAGAAAATTCCTTTTCTCTGGTGATGTCTCATGTCCCTACATTCTCACTAGTCTACACACCATACCACACACATCACACCAATAAAACTTGGCAGGCTTGTCTATTATTAGCCCGAGTGACAATGGTAGTTTGACTGGTTGTGTGTGAGTCGATGATGATATGACTACTACTTTTCCTATAAAGTATGCGTTAGAAAATGTTGGAAATTTTTTATGACCTTTCCTACATCCTTCCTACACACAGAGCAGAAAAAAAGGGAAACTCAAGACAGCTCGCTCGAGATTCATGCATACTCATCATTCATCAGCCATTTTTTTACCCTCTCGCTCTTTGACGCGGATGAAGTTGTGGGGAGGCATGGGAGGCTGAGAAATTGAAACAATATGTAAGTTTGATGTCATAATAATAAAAGAAAAGGTTTTCTTCTGTTGGGTGTCTTTGTAAAACTTTTCCTTGGGCATGGGCACACACAGCACAGCGGCGAAAAGAAAACAATATTATTGTTACTGTATACACTCTTGGGGTTTTTACCCACAGTACACACACACAGCAAAACAACAAGGAACCGCAGCAGCAGCAGCAGTTTGCATTCCGGATTTATGGGAAATGAATCCATGTTGTTTTTGTGTAGACATAGGACTCAGGACTCCACTGGTATTTTGCTTTCATTATACAAAAACATCACATAACATAACGATGAGCACACACACACTCACATCATCAGAACAACAAGCAAGTTATTTTTTTCCCCGGGAGCGAGCGGACCATTATTATTACTTTGCAGAAAGCTACATAAACTAAGAAGGGAGAAAAGGGATGCAAAAAGATGAAAATTGAGACGCGCGGAGGAGGACGCACGCGGCAACAACTGCTGCTGCTGTTGTGCTCTTGTTGGAGTCAAAAGAGAATGGAACTTCTTCTGGTGGAATGTTTAATGTTGTTGTTGTTATTTTAGAGACGATTTAAAATGCTCCAAAGGGCCAAGATGGAACTGGCAAAGGGAGAAATAAGAAGACAGCTAGCTAGCAAATAAGATGCTTTTTGTGTAAAGAGGGAAAACGAGAATGTGTGTGGTAGTAGTTACGCGAGAAAGAAAAAAATATGTAGTTTTACCATCATCATCATCGTAGTCGTCTTGTGTGTACGACCAAGACCTTACAAGAGAGAGGAAGAGGAGAAGGAGATGGAAAGAGGGAAAAAAATTTAACAGGAAAAATAATGAAATGTTAGCAAGCAAGACGACAAGAGAAAGTTGGGAAAATAAGCATTGAAACGGAAACAACCTCCATTTTACGGTGGAGATTGCCAAAGGGAGCAATGTCACCAAAAAGTATGAGAGGAGCACACACAGTACTAAAAAGTAAAACTCACAGTGGAGTACTCGCAATAATCATGCACGCGGTTGTATAAGAACAATTTTCTCAAGGAGTCAAAACAAGTACACAGAAAGATGGGGAGGGAGGGAGTGAGTGGGTAAAAGCAAGAGAATAAGTAGACAAGAATAAATATATTTTACTACCTAATATACTGTTAGGCCTTACATTATGTATAATGTAACCAGTGCTCTATGATGTTTTTCCTCAAAAAAATACATTTTTCGTAGTCGTTTCTTCTTGTCTTTATGCATGCATGCCGGAGCAAAAAAACAAAATGGAATGAGGCACGAAAAAGGGTCTACGACGATGACGATGACGACGACAACATCGAGTAAAAAGCATCTTAAATAAGTAGGCAGGTTGGTGTTCCCATGTAGTTTTGAGCACCCTTGTTATTGTATGAAAAGCAATAAGAGTGAAAATCAAAGGAATCTGATAAGCATACATGGCTTTGCTTTGCATGCATTTATATTTTTTCGTTCTGACGGGGAGAAAAAAAAGGCGAAGAAAAAATGGCATTTCCTGAGTAAATACGATTTGTTCGTGCATTAAATGTTGTTACCTCTTTCAGATAAAATTTTGTTATGTGTGACGACAACAAGTTTATATAACATGATGCCCTGAGAGTCTGTGTGTGTGTGTGGTTCTTTGTGTGGTTCACTTTTCCCTATATGCCCTCAAAAACCATATGCCCTTTCTTGTGGAAAAGTTGTAACTTTTCGTATTACCTATATGGCTTTTCTTTTCCAAAGAACATTTTCTATTTTTTTGGTGGTGGTATGGTGTGAGGAACGCAGAAGAAGAAGAGAAGGGGAGGATGATTCTGTTCTGATGATGATCATCATCATCTTGACGACGACGATGACGGCGTCGTCGACGATGATAATGAAAAATAGTGGTTTACAACGACAACAAACAAAGTCAAGAGAGAAGACATTAAAAGTGGAACAACAAAGAGAAAACTTGGAAAAGCCTCTTCTGCAGAATAAAGCTCATATAACCAAAAACAAGCACACACACACACACTCACATATAGATTTATTCCAAAATTTGTAAACTTATTCCCAGGAAAAAGCATATGTATTCTAGGGTCGTTTTTGTTGGTGCGGCTGTCTCCTTTAGTCTTATTATCATTACATGTTTATATATTCTTTGGTGCTGTGTTCTATGTGTGTGGTGATGATGGTGGTGCTGGTGCTTCTCTTTCTGCTGCTGCATCTTTTTCCCCGAAAAAGGATCCCAATAAAACCAGAGAAGAAAGATAGAGCAGCGGTACAAGTAGGAATAGTTTGTAGTTGATGCTGCTTCTGGAAAAGGAGCCTACACACACATGCCATTATTATTGCTACTGCAAACTACAAACGAGAAACCGATGCTGATACTCTGTTGATGAAAACAGCAAGTAACATGTCACCGAGAATAAACTGGTTGAAAGGAAAACAAATATCGCGTATTCTCTTTTTTGCTTATTTATCATTTACCGGGAGACAGCGAGATTGCACAGTTTTGTTATTCTTATTATATTACCTGCAGTCAAAACATATACTAACCGCCTCCTATAAATAAAAGATGCTAACATCTTACTACCAAGAAGAAAAAAAATAACAGATTTTGTTTTTCCAAGGTGTGGTGGTGGCAGGCAGGAATAACGGCGGTGGCATTGGGATGGCTTTACATTAGGGATGCTGGTTCTATGCTGGTGGTACTTTGATGCGGTAACTACTAAAAATGAGACTGCAGACACATGCATTATTGTGACAAAATATATCTTTAGTGTTTACCACATTTCTCTACACACCGTGTGTGCTTTTTTGCATTACTTTTTTTTACTGCATGCATCTTATTTTTTTCCTGCCTGGGTTTCTATTTAGGGGGATGCTTTACTTCGACAGGGAAAAATAGAGGTAGCACCTTGATCTTGATCAGCGTAAGGGTTGCCGTTTGTTCTTGTTGCTCCTTTTTTTCTCCCGAATAATGGATAGAGTCCCCAAAGTACACACATTCTACTTATTATTATTTATTTTGGATAGAAAAAGGAAAGTAAATGAGTGTGCTTCACTTTGCATTTTCTCTGGTTGACAGGAAATAGATAAGAAAACACCAGAGAATTACGAGTCTACTTTATTTCCCCCATTTTCTCCTATTATTCATGCATGTGGTTTCAATACAAAAAAGTACGGTTGAAAAAGGTTAAAAAAGCTAACTTGACACCTAAAAATTCACCAGAGAGTTGGCGAGCTTTTTGATGATGGAAAGCCGGAATATGGGCAACTACTACCACACCACACGTATATATTAGCTCTAAAAAAGTAAAAGGCTTGAATAAAAAAAAGTATAAAAAAGTAGCGCAGAACAACACAAGCTAGTTTGCCTTTGCTGGGGAAAGACGGAGTACCTTGAAAAAGCACGGATGCGTTTTTTTCTGTTGTTGTTCCTTCTGCCGCTGCTGCTGTATATGTAGTAAACTTAGGACTTTCTCCCTTTTCCCCACGTTTTTCCTGTTGAAGCCCAACAGCAAAGCCGTGTTCCGTTATATTGATGCTAAACTGAAGGTTCTTCTTGAATGCGATGCTCTCACACTCTCTCGCTTTCTATCTGACAAACTTGTTTTTCTTCTCTTCTTTACCAAATCCACGCTCGATTTCATTTTGCATCTCTTTATAGGATTTCGTTGGCCGCAACAAAGGAAATGTATTCAAGATAAGCAACATGCTGACAATTACATATAACTGTGCATTACCTTTCACCCTCGGATTATAATATATTCAATTCAAATGTGTGTCTGTTTGGTTGGTGGTATGGTGGTGCTTAAGGTGTGTGCTTGCATTTTTATGCTTTTGTGAAAATCTCTGGATTTTCCATATATGCACCATCACCGTACAGTCAAAATGATCAATTTCACAGGGTTGAATACGTTTATTTACGCCATTTATTTTGCCTCAAGCGTCTGGATAACATAACTTTATATTCACATGTCATTTATTTTTATAAGCGGGCTGCGATTCCCAAAATTTTTGCGTATTTTTCTTTCTCCATGACACCTACCAATTTTTTTCTTGTTAGCGTTGCATTTTCCTCCCTGCTTTCCATTTCCACTTGTCTGTCTCCGGTATAATAGTATCCTTGTGAAATAAAATAGATACCTACTACTTATGTGGGGTATGTGTATGTGAGTGTGTGAGTGGATCCTCAAGTCGTAATGAAAAATGATTTTGTACGAGATATAATATATCGCAAAAATATTTTGGATGTCTGATGCTTGAAAAAACATAAGTTGCCTGTCATTTCTCTTTCTCTCCGGTGATACGTGTCATTCTTCAGCAACTCAACCATGATGGATTTTCACATTCAATTCAAAACCGAATTATTTCACTTGAGAATCCAACATTTTGACGGTTATCCGGGTCACAACCAATTGAATCCTTTCTTCTTGTACCGCAACCTTTCACAGAAAAAATATAGGGCTCGGGTGGGGCACACAGGAAGGCAGCATGGCAGGTAGGAAAAAAACGTATATATTTTCTTTTTGACGCGTGCAATTATCGAAATATTCGGAATTCAAGAGAGAAGTGCCCACTTTCGTTTTGGCCTGGGCTGGGACAAATTATATAAAACGCGAATAGGAAGGAAAGCTCCATGATCACGTTTATAAAGTTGGCCATGATGCTGGGAGGAAATAAGCGGCTCCAAGCATCTTTTCTCTGGAATGTAGAGAAAACGTTAGAGAAACTTTGGATTGACTTGGCAATCCGCATGCTGGTTTGGGTACCTACTTACCAGCAGAAGCAGCGATGATGCAGGGTACGTGCACGTACACAAGCAAAAAAGCTTGATGATAGCCTTGCTACCACTATACAAAAAAGCTATATTATTATCTCAGGCATTATGAGAAAATGGCAGAAATTGTTCGTCTAGTAAATTCCGTTACTCTGGCCTCCTCTATCCGTTGTGTTGTACATTACGTCATAATGAAACGGTGGTTACTCCTCTAGTCAACCGAGTGACATGCAAGATGGCATTAATTCCAAATTTAGCATTCCATTCCCTTTGATTCATTTTGCGCTTAACCCTTTTGATCATTGTTACTGTTTTCCGCTTTGCAAACTATGCACAGATGCTACAATTTAGGTTTTAAGCTACAATGCTGCTTTAGGATAGGTACTTAGCTATTTACATCATGACAAGTTACTCGCATACCTTTGCACCAGCTCTTTGCTGAAATTGTAAAGTGTAAAAAAATGCTCACACATTCTTTTCTCTTTGCTCAGTAAAGTTTACTGGGCTACCAATGCTACTTTACCACCACTTTACGTCTCTCTCTGCAATTCAACATTTTTCATACGGCTTGTGAACAGACAAGTCAGTCATCCGTCGACATCAACTTCAATCTGAGAGAGTGCGGTTTGGTATGCGCATTGTTTCCTTTCTGAATCTGCATGAGACATTCGTATCATCAGAAGCATACAATTAAGCAGTTCTAGAGTGGTGGTAAACAATGCAGTTTTTTATGATAAAACCTTTTATGCAGCACATTTTTATAAAAACAACCTATAAGTCTGTCTGCCCGCATATAAAACTATGTCTACGTGATTTAAAGCATGTGTCTACAATCAAACGTTTCTAAAACAATACAGGCAACTTTACCAGTTTTGGTTTAGCTAGAACAATTTGACGACCACTATTTACGTAGGAATACTAGAGAGAAAAAGACCCCACAGTGACTGGTATCTGTAGTGGTGGTGGTGCAAAACTATATTATGGTCATACATTTAACTCCTACAGACTTACAGTGAGGGATCAAGCCAGAAAAATGCATTATGCATCCCTCTGCATAGCCATAGACCATACAAATCTGTGAGAACACCAGAGAAGTCTCTCTTTGCTACTTTTATGTGCTGTTGCGTCAGGGAGCAGAAATGAATATCAAGCATATTATTTTCTGTGTCTCTTGTGTAGGCAGAGAATGAACATACCAAAATATGTAGGTATAGTTTGCTAGCTTATCGTCATCTACTAAATACTAAAGCAAGAAAAGAGAATAGTACACATTATCCGTATAAAATATAACAAGCCCATTATTCTACAAGATTCTATCCTATCATCATCATGATCATGAAAAAGAAAGACACAGTTAAACTTGTGTGCGTTCTGTTTGTAGTTTAAGACTTATATTCGAACAGAAAGAGAGATCACAAAACTGCATACCAAATATACAATAATTTAACAATATAGCCATACATACTCAGCAGCTTAAAGGCTTTACTGAGAAAAAATACCTAAAAGGCACTATTACAATGGGAATATGTACATGTAATGCTACTAGCATACCAGCAGCCAAAGAGCCATACCTATTTACATTATATGATGCACCCTTTCCTTTATACACACAGTCTAATATTTCTTTCTTGTGTCCACTTCGTCTTGTAGACACATACACGCATAATAATATTTAGTGAAAAAAAAGTTATCTTCTTGTGTGCAATACCATAATTATAATTAATATTACATTGCCAGCTTAAGAAAAATTATAATAATAATAATCAAACTGTTTATATGTGTGTGCTCCGTTTTCTCAACGCAAGATACACAACCGTGTGTGCTGGTAAATATAATATTGAGTATTCTCTTTTTATTTCTGCTATATAACCATATACAAAAATAATCCGTTGCATGACAGCAGCAATAATAACAAACAACAATAATAATAATAACAATAAATGGCAACAGAAACAATAATAAGTTAAAACGTTAATGTTACAACTAACTTGATTAATAAACAATAATATAAATATTACAACAATAAGACAGCAAGTATAAGCAGCAAAGAGAAATAAGAGACAAAAAGGGCCTTTTATTGCTCAGTTACCTACTTTAGTGTGTGCACGCATTCAAAAAGGAACGAGAAAATTCATTAATAAAAATTGCCAACTGAACGGCGAAGAGGAAATAGAATAGTTTTGCGAGAACATAAATAATAATACTGTTTAGTGGATGCAAAAAAAGGTAATAAGTTTATCATGCTCTTAAAATTGAAGTCTTGTTGGCTGCAAAAAGGGTACAGCAGCGCAGTACTGTTTTTCATTTTTTTGTGATTAGTGTTTGAAAGATGCATCTTTAGCTGCCGTTATACTATTGCCGTTGTTTTTGTGGTAAGCAAAATGGCAGAGCAATAAATTACTAAAAATAAATGTGTGCTGGTGAGCGTGTGTGTACAAAATAGATAAGCATAAAATATATTATAGCGTACGCACAACCCAAGAGCAATAAAACAAGTACAAAGCACAACAATTATAAACTTTTTAAAGAGTTTATTAAGCGTAAAGCTATTTTGCGTAGACACACAGACAAGAATTTGGTTAATGTGCAGAAGCAGAAGTAAGTAGTAAGTAGCTTGCAAGACAGGTACAAAAGATGAATATGAATGAGTTGATAAGCGTCTTGCAGTGCAAAAAGGGATAAAAATAGACAAGTTATTTGTGTTTGTTCAAAAAGAGTGGCGATGATATCCACACATATAGGCAGTTTCTTTTAGAGAGAGGTAGTTTACTTATCATATTATCATTATCATTTGCATGAATAGAGTAGGTTTTTGTTACGCGCACGTACAACAATAATATATATTTTTGCAGTGCATTATTATATTATTAGTCTGCTAAATTAAAAGGGTTAAAAACTAACAAACTATTATGTACTGTTGTGCTGCTGTTATTACCTGTCTGTCTGCGGCTATGTGGTGGTGATATTGGAAGGGAGCTATATATGTGCGCATTGCATTTTGCACAGGTACAACCTTTTTTGTTGAGAGGTTATTATTGGAGTCAGTGACAGCACACCAAAAAATTAAGCATGAAGTAATCAAATTGTTTGTAAGTTTAAATAAAACAGAAGAGTTGGAATTGTTGATGATTGTATAGTATTAGTTTTGTATAGGGTGGGGTGATATATACTGTGGAAGAAGTTAGTTGGTCTGCAAAAATTTATTGCTAGAAAAGGAGCTAAAAAAGATAGCTAACTATTTTACTAGTTTTATTAGTGTACCTGTTGTGGTGTCTGCTGCGTTTTCAAAAAGGAACAACTGTGTAGGAGCATTATGTTAATGGCAACTGTTTCTACGCATGAATTTTAAATAACAAGTGGGTAAAGGAAGTAACAGTGAGGAGATTAGTTAAAGCCTTGAATTTAACAGGCACACAATTTAAAACAAAAAAGGATTATGCACACTGCACAGTAGTAAGCATAATAGTCATTAGTTTTTAGGCACAGTTATACCTACTTACATATTAATAATATTTTTGCTAATTTTTATAAAAACAGTTTTGTAACATTTTCACTGACAAATAATATGTAGGATTAGACAACAGATAGTTAGACAATATTGTCCAGTAGTAAGGTTTTCAAAAACTCTTGTAGAATTTCTGATTAATTAATAGGCTTTTGGTTAAGCCTTAAGGCAATAGTAAATGTATTGATGCATGTCTGTTGTTATTACATGCTGCTGTGGCTAGTGCATGTGTAAAAGAATAGTTAACTTGTTGTCTGTTGCATTTTAACCGTTCTAGTTAGCAGCAAAATAATGAAAGTAAGATTAAATGGGAATAAAATAAAAAATTAACACTTTGCAAGAAAAGAGGCTCACGTTAGTTGATTAGCTATAGACTGCAGAATTGAGATTGATTTTATTTTGTTGATACTTAATATTATTATCGAATTCCCTTGCAGTAATATTTACTACGATTCATATTGATAAGCAAAGTTTGCAAGTGGTTTTGAAAAGTGCAAGCAAGTAGTTATCGCCCCAGATATTTCTTATCATAAAACATTAGGCTTAGATCGGTTTCAAATTATTAAGCACAATAGCACAAAAATGCAAGTGTGCTATTTGTTTAAAGTTGCGATTCAGTTTAAGATAGCATTGTTTTCGTTTAAACACGCTTTTATTTTGTAATCTTGGAATTGGAATGCGGATTAGGTTGATGAGTTGGTGTAAAATTCATCTTCTTGTAATATCGTTCACATAATCTCTTCCATAATTCTAAATATTATATACTTCCTTCTGAACTTTGAATAGAATTGGTTGAAGCATCAAACAAGTAGCATTATGTGTAAATATAGTATGTTATAAGGATAAAGTTCAAAGTTTATTGTGAATACTTTATAATGTGTCGTTTTTCTGTGATGTTTCCCAGATCGGATACTAGTGACTGATAACGCAGTAAAGCAGAAAGACATTGACATCACGTTGGCATTGACAAATAGCAGTGTTCGGGAAAGCAATTGTCTTCACAGTTCTTTTGTGAAGGTATGAACATTTTTCATAATATATTTTGTACTGACAAAACATTTTGGAACTTTATTATGATGCCAATACCGCTTTTAGATCCACATAACCTTAAGTTTTTGTTTTTATTCGATATCATACTAATTGTAATTTTGAATCTCATTGTTGAAATGGAAGTAGCACAACTACGGATGTGCTTTTGGCAAAAGAATGACTATCCTATTGGCATCATAATGAAATTCTATTACCTTTTATTTTCCTAACATCTTAAGCCTATTCCAAAACCATTTTTTTACATCTTTCTTTTGGCTAAGTGTGTTTATTATAATACAAAATGCAAAATTAAGTGCACGATATGCCTGGGCCGTTGCATCATTGCGACATCAGTTTTTGCAGAAGATTTTATTTTTGTTTGAGCGCGGCTTACAAAAATTAGGTACAAAAATGTGGCCAGTGTCACATATAGCCAGTAAGCAATTACAGCTTCAAGCATTGTTGCTTGACATACGGGTTGATAAAAACGTGGGAGGTCGCCCTCTGTCTCGCAGTAGTAACTCACAGCATGATACAGCCGCGTTTACAACAATTATTTAAACAATAATGCTCTCTGGTCAGCCAGATTAGCATCAGAAGATGTCGTTTTGTTGTGGGTTGTTAATTTATCATTTAATCCAAAAATAAATATAAGCACTTGATCCATCTACTGATACTGGCCATAAACCTTATTATTACAAGCTAGGTTAAACTCCAAGTGATATTTAACCCAAAAAAACGTCTATGACTGCATAGTAGTGTACATTCTACTACTACACACTGCAGTGCACAATAAGAAAGTGACCAAAGTTGCATTTAAGTTTTTATTTATTGTTGTATAATTTACAGTGTCCATGTCCTGTACCCAATACAACAAACTAATCATAATTTTTCGCTGGCCTGCACTCAAAACTCAAAAAATCTTGAAGATATCAATCAATCAAACAAGTACTAAGGCAAACACACAGAATCATGGTCATGTCTTAATTAGTGCAGCCATTTCTATATTATGCTGCTGGTAGAGTACAATATAAAAAAATTTTGCTTTCTTGATTACACGCTCTACGCCTGCTGAGCTTAGTATTACTACCTAGAGGCATGTAATAAATAATAATTTTTCTTGAATTGAACGTGTTTTCGCTTTTGTTTGCTTTGCTGTTGTGACGCAATGGAAAATTAGCTGGTATTAATTATCAATAACTGTCAAATGGGTTTTGCTGGTGCTAAATTTTACACGCTATATAATTGGCGTGGTTGTCAGTGCACTTGTCCAAAAGGCAAACCTTTAAACGATCTACCATGACGGTGTAAAATATAAGGGTATTGCATTGAAAATTGAATTTTTACTCTTTTTTGGTTAGCTTTCATTGTCTCCAATAAACACAGCCTTGTAGCCATTAACCGTTTTCCTTCACGGAAGAAAAAAGCAAATAATTATTATCACCATTTTTTTCTCTCAGTCTTTTTTATGTTTTAAAATCGGAACAAATCTATCTTCCTACAAGTATATTTATCAACTTTTTTTATTGCAATTATTACCCTCAATGGCAAAAAAACAAGTACATCATATCGTGAAGCTAGAAACAATGGGTATAAAAATATAATGTGCATTTGATGCTGCTTTTTAGAGAGAGGCCTGCATAATAGCAAAAAAAGTACAACGTGACCAATTAACATTTTTTGTTCTGAATCACTGCCAATTACAGATCTGTGCACAGTGCTGCACCAGTTTTCTTACGGTTTTTGAGAATTATTTTGCATTTGCAGTTAATCCATGTAAAAAAAACCTTTGCGCACCAAGCACCGCACAAAAATTGCATTGTCAGCAGCGCCATGTGCCTACTTGATCATCATCATCATAATCATCATTCACATTCAGTTATAATATTTAATCACGATACTATTTTCGTAGCGAAAGCTTTCAAAGGCTAATTATAACAAAAAGTATTGCTTTCTGTTTGTCTGTTTGCTGTGCAAATAAAACACATGTCTGCCGTTTGTAATCTTATAACCACTTGAAAAAAGAGAGAACTTTGATTTCTCGTAACTTTTTTTTTGCAAAAGCTTATAAGCTTTTGAATGACGTGCGTACTACGGCTGCATATTTTTTTGCTCATTCATTCATACTAAAAATTTATACACACAAGTGTTTGATTTATTTTAGGCGTTTCATACATTTCTACACAGACACACATAACAAGTGAATTTCGCTATCAACAAGAACGTACTCGATTTACGCAAAGTTTACGACCACGACCACAAAACTATCTTGTACTTATGGCTTTTCCCCATTAAAACTCGTATATAACCTAGTACACCATTCTTACAAAAAAAATATTCCGCATACATATATTTGCTTCAATAAAATTGCAATTTTTAGCCATACACTCTCTTTATAAGCTTGTTAATTCAAAATTCTCAAATAAAATGTATGAAAAAACTTGACTTTCATCTGATAGATGATTTTTGTTGCTGAACAAAAGCAGAGCACACTTGTACAGCAACCCATCATCATAATCATCATGTACAAAATCATGATTGATGCACATTCAAACACTCTTTTCACTTTGTTTACGCTAATGGAATTCAAAAAAGGCTGTCTGTATATTTATGCTTTTTTAACAGTTGAAGGTAAAGTGCAATGAGAGTACAATAAAATATATGAATCATGCTATCATCAGAGAAAGAAGTTTAGTTTTTCATACAAAAAAAGAATGGGAATGGCAGAGCAGCTCACAGAGTCTGCATTTTGCATTTATAATTTTTTCAATACAAAAATATTGTACGCCTGGTTTACTCCTACAAAATGTAAGCCATATTACTAATTCCTGGTATTAATATGTGTTTGTAGCACAAAGTAAAAGTAATTACGTTTTTTGATGCTGCTGCTATGCTATATGTTACTGTTGTTGTTGATCATTGTGATGACTAAGATTTCTTAAAAGCTATTATTAAATCACTCCAACCCAATTAGTAATTGTACTGTGTGGTAGTAGGCAAAAGCAACGCACGTATTATTCATTATTGGGGAATTTCTGTGATTCTGTGTGTGGCTGTTAAAGGCAATCAGGCTGTACGTCAACGTGTTGAAAAATAAAATTGCATTTATGGGTTTGTTGTATACAGACCAATTTAGTGGTTGTTTCGGCAGTGAATAAAAAGTGCAAAAGTAACTGTTTACAAAATAACAACAGTATATATAAAGCAATCATATAAAAGAATCTTAAAACTGCTTATTTTTTTCATAAGGGTGCCTCCAAACCAGTGCCTTTTTACCTAATTTCCCATTTATTTCTATTATTAAATCAGTATTTTATACCTGTCTGTGTGGAAGAGGCTTAAAAATATTTAAGATGATCTTTTTTAGTGTACATAATCATAATGTTAAGTTTGCATTAATGTTTTCTCTTTAGAATAATTCAATATATTGAAACATTCATTTTTTGAAAACCTTTTTTTAGGTGAGCAGTTGCCGTTAGAGGAAGTGCATTTTCGTCCAACTCTTTCTACCCTTTTGGTAATTTAGCGCTTTGAATGGGGAACGGTTACTGAAGTCTCTGCAAATGTGTGTAACGTGCATGCATGTAAAAGCCAGCCCTGCGGAACGCGAAAGCGCCAGCCATCCAAATCTCACTTGAAAGCAGCGTCTTTTTTACACTTTTTACACACTACCGTAGCAGTGCACCTTCTTTTTTTCTAAAAAAAGGAAATACTATATAGTATGCATTGATTGATAAGCAGGTGAAAAAGGATTAAACATTTTTTAAAGAAGAAAAAAACTAAACTGTATGAGTACATTAAGGAGACGAGAGGTGAGAGCGGAGCATGAACACGGGACAGGAGACTGGCCGAAGAAGAAGCAAAGAAGATGATAATGCCTACTGCATTTTTTTGATCAAAACATGTACACCGCTTGTCCTTCACTTCAGTCAAGTTCAAGTTGATTGTGCCTTACCGTCAAAGAGGAAGAAAGTTTCAACAGCATCATCATAATTTATAATTATCACCCGTTACCATCACAATCTGTTATCATCGTCAATCAACGCTCTATCGTTTAAACCAAATCAACACGCAATAATATTTCTAAAACAAGCAGTAAATGGACATCCGGTGACCGTTTTCTGCAAAATTTTGTAAAGATTTTTTATATGCAACGCAGACGCCTCTCATCGTCATCGTCGCAATCGATACACGCATCAAAGCTCAAAGAGCCGAGCTTCTTTCGAAAATTGAAAACTTTATAAAAAAAATAAAAGTGATTGTTGCTAATTGAATTGAAAAAGACATAAAGACATTTTTCCAAGGTGAAAGAACACTACTGGTCAGTAAACTCTCAAGTGAAACTTGTGTGGTGTGTGTCACGGAACATTTTAAAACCTGTGGAAAGTATAAGCAGCTTGCCATTGTCGTCATATCATTGTGACAGTTTTAAAGATTTAAAGTTAGCCCACCCACCTATAAAACTTAATAGCATCAATATTATTATTATCTTGATCATCATCAAGCGCCAGAAAAAAAACAATACCCTGACGCACGAGTCTATTGGACATAAACCAAAAATCGAAAAAGACGCAGACTTGATTTCTGATTTCTCAGACAGAAGCACAATAAGACAGCAGCAACCACAAAGATTAATCAGCGGTCCACTAAAAGACAAACTGAAAAATAAGTGCATGCCTACGCACGTTTCTTTTCACTCAAAGCCAAACAAAAGTAAAAGTAACAATTTATTAGACACATTTTAAAATAGAAACTTGTGCCTCCGAATAATCCAATAATTATTCCGTTTCATATTTATCGGAACGCTGTTCTTCGTCATAAATATAGTATCGGATGATTTTTATTGGACACCTCAATAGATCAATATTTCATTTTTTCTGCGGGAGACATTTACTACGTGGGCAAACCTCGTGTGTTGTTCTTTGAAAGAAAACCAAAAAAGATTACGCAAATTTATTTGGTTTTGTGTGTTCTTTGGGCAAATAACTGGTGACCATATAGCCAGAAAAAAAGGAGAGAGCGTAGCGTTGCGCTGCCGTAATACGCTACTGCTGCTGTAATTTAAACTGACGCTGCGCTAATAAGATGCTCTCTTTATAGTATAAAGGGTATATAAGCTGTTATTGTTGTATGTTAAATAGCAATAATACATTTTTATAAGCGTGTATAAATGTAAGCGCAAGCGTAATATCTTACTACTTAATCTTTAACCAAAAGTCAAACACCAAATCCAATTACAATAAGTCATTTCTTGTGGCTGACTGACTGGCTGACGAGAAGATACAAAAAAATTGAAAAAGCATTCCAGTACCATCGCATCGCGTCGTCGTCGTTGGCGTCACTTTCGTCATTATTATCACATCATCATCATCGCACGGACCAACATTTGACTACAGAGCAATACCGACAAATTTTTGTGTCATAGGCATAAAAACAAAGACTAAAACAGAAAGTAGCTTTGCACACGACTTTCATCGTTATCATCATAACTATTTACACTCTCGTACGAATTGTTTCCATTTTTGTACATTTGTAATACATTTTTGTAACTTACAAGAAGGAAAATGTATTAGGATCTTCTGTGATTAGCGTCATTTGTAAACGAAAGCCAAGTTCAAGGTGACACTTTCATTCAGAGCTGTTTGGTGGTTTGTTCAGATCACGCAATAGAGAATTTCTTTCAATTGCAATTTCCCTTTTACTGGAGAAAGTTACTCTTATTTTCCCACTACCATGACAATAGAAGTAGTAGCAAGCAAAAAATAACACTACGAAAAGAAATTGGTATAGATTGTTTGCTTTACTAAAAAATGGAAAGGGGTGCGTCATGTAGTAGCAATGCCGATTACCAGTTGCCCGATAGTCGATTCTGTAACAGTTCTACCTCAGTAATAACAACCACGGTTAGCAAGAAATTGTTTCATTGGCCAAGTGACTCTAAAATTTACCGACTGATGACATTTCATTTTGAAAGAAGCTGCCACCAGCAATTCTACGAGTCAATAATCTCTTGACCCTTAATCGACTAACCTATGAGAACATTTACAAGTGTCAAGTTTAACAATTTTTGAGGATGAGTAAATAGTATAATATTGCCTTAGAGAAGTAGAAGAGTGCGATTGCAAAATATATTTTTGATTTTTTCTGTCATTATCAGTATTTTGAGTGTTTTCTCACATTATCAACGAGCGCATACAATAAGTAATATAATAGCAGTAAAAGCGTAAAAGTACAAGAGTGTTTCTTTAGCAGAAGAGCAAGTAAATGACTTTATCTCATTCCGTCACTAGCTAGTTTTGTTTTTTAAAATAAGAAAAACAGCAAATAATAATAAAAGGAGACTGAGAGCGAACTACTGGAGAAAGCTAAATGTAATAACAAAGTGTTAGAAATATTTTACTTGATTCCTTGGAAATACATCGAATTTTTTGAAAGCGTATACATTTCCTCCGTTCTGTGAACAAAAGTCAGCTCTGTTGAAGCAGCTAAAAAACTGTACAGTGGTACAATCCTTTCCAGTATTTTATATAATTGCGTTTTAAGTTTTAGAAAGAAAAATTTCCATTTTATTGGTCACCTACTGTGTATAATAAATAGGAACTACAAACAAAAAAAGCTTTTGTAAAACTAATTTCGAATAATAAATAGGTAGTAAGGTTATAATTAGAAGATAAGAACTATTTGTTAATTGTATCGCAATAATTAAGCTAAAAACTGAAACGAAAGTGCACTAAATACCGGTATCGTAACATCAGACGGGATAATAACTAGTTACCTACGTTAATATAAAAACAGCCAGGAAGCAGTGGATTGCTTTTTAAAGTATTCATTCTGTCGTCACTTCAAATTTTGACGCTGGACACGGGAATAGCAACCTGGTATGACTCCCCACCTTTGTTGGCAGCAATGGCCAACTGTAGAGGAATCTGTCATCATTGTGGCGAGGTAATAAGCGCAGAAGTTACAGATATAGCAAACTTTATTGCAAATCCAATCATGTTAAAATAATCAACCAATTTGCTTCTTCTTTTTACAGACTGCCATTGGTTTGATTATGACAGCAGGAGCGATGAAATTCCATCCAGAATGTTTCCGTTGCTGTATGTGTCAAACGTGCATTGGCGACGATGAGCAGTACATACTAGTCGAACTAGCAACGCTTTACTGGTGAGCTATTTACAAGATTATTATAAAATGCTACAAATATCCATAAAAATGAAGTGTGTGTAACAGTTCATGTCAAGAAATGTCCAACCAGGGACCATAATATTCAACCACAAAAAACCACGACATTGTTCAGTTGTGACCACCACCACACAGGAGGGTGTACAACTTTGAAATGAAAAAAAAAAACAAAGCACACACGTGCGTGATGTGATGATACAAGTTTTGGTTCAAAACAAACTGGCGATAAATAATAATAAGATAAAAAAGGGCAAAAATCGGCACAAGGTCTTTTGATGCAAACAAAAGTGACATGACATGTTTGGTGCATATAAATCTTCAATTTAAAAAACTTCACACTCGCCAGATCTCTTAGGAAGAGGGGAAGATGCTGGAGTGAAGAAAGCAAGTACATTACTTTAAACGACTGTTTGACAAGCTTGGTCACAGTTCATAACTAAAAAAGCCAAGCAATGCGATTCAAGCACTCAAGTTGAAATAGCATTCATTCACATTCTATTTGTATCTAAACTTATGTATACCGAACTTGCAAAAATATACCTGTGATTTTTGCTTAGTTTACAATTAGTCATTGGTTTAATATGCACCATTTTATCTAGTTGTGTGGGTTTCCGGTTTATCCATTTTGCTAAAAATTTATTTATCAGGCCAAATATTTAGAAACCTACGATGTACACTGTACACAGTCTGAATTTGTACATGCATTTAGGTAAACTCCTACGTAATCAGTTATTGTTATCAGGCATATCTTTTTTTACGTGAAATCAGCTTTATTACAGGGATTACTAGGAACGCAAAAAAAGAAGAGGTCACTCAGAAGTCATTCAGTGCCAAAGCTCTTTTAGAGTAATAACATTTTGCTATTGTGTGTTCCAATCAAATACCAATTTTTGCCACCTTTTTACGCAAACGTTTTTCGTATTTAATGTTTAGTGCACCTCTTTGTAGTTGCAACATCCCATTAAACACCGAGAGAATTGCACACATCACTCAAAAAATCAGCTTTGCTTGATAAGAAGATACAATTATTTTTGTGTTTTCTGTGCCTGATAACAAAACTTATAATCTAGCAGTGCAGTGTGTTAGCAGCATATATCTGTTATGCTTTTTTTACTATGCACAGCACTAATTGCGAGAAGATTACCATGAAAATTAATTCATAGTAATATTCTATTGTATTTATTGAGGTGGCAGCTTGTTATCTTGTAAAAACGAAAATCCCAAATTAATATGTGTTAAGCAGCCAGCCTAAAAGTAAAAGGTCTGTATTAGCAATAGTTAGCACCATCACCACCACCACCGCTGCTAAATCACTTTTTGTACAAAGTCAACAGTAATTAGTGTTAGCGTTTTAGCCCGAAAATTTGTTTGGACAGAGAGGTCGAGGCAAACGACCATAAAATGAAGATAAATTCCCCCTCTATACAACTGTTAATGATGATACGCTAACCACAATTTCATTTGCGTATCATGTGAGCACTTACCGATGTTTTTTAAAATGCATAAATTTTCACTCATTTTGTAATACGTGTCATTTGTCTAGCAAATTCAGTGTGCCAAGAGAGGAGCTCCACCATTTAAAAAAATTATAATCAGGGTAAATACCATTAATAGCTCTAACCTCTGCTGGTTGACCAGCCGCAGTAGAATTATAATAATGTGACAAAGCATAATTTTATTTTGCATAAACGACCGTTCATGTAATCTCCCTCTCTCTCTCACTTTGGCTCCTCTGTGTTAACGTAACAACTTGTTGTGATAGTAGTAAATGACATTTTAATAGCCTTGAAGTGATAAAACATTTTTTCGCAAATGAGATTTTTAAACGTATTTGCATTTGCGCACATGACATAGCGCTCTAGTCTACTGTATTCTAGCAACAGCAAAAGAAAAAGGGGAATCTGATAAAATAAATGCTTAAAAAATGTGATCCTGTACTTTTTGCTATGTGATGTTGGTCATGTAATAAAATTTGGGAATATATTATTGCAGCAAATTAGCCAAAGTGTACGTTCATTGCTATTGCTACTTACTAAATGCTACTTCTACTATGTACATTTACATTTCCACTTTTTTTGGCAATACGTTTAAATGATAAGGAAAGAATGTTAACACTTCTCTCTGGAGCATGCGCATTTCGATGGTAATCAATCAGCTATTAAGGGAAGGCTTTACTTTACCACTTCTTTTTTTATCACTTCGCTGATGTGCTCTCTCAAGCTCCGTTGTGCTCTGTTGTTGGCTCTGCAGTTGTGCCAAAAGGGATTAGTTTTGAACACACAACAGAACAGAAGAGTACACGGCTAGTAGACTTGCAAACTACAAACCAGCCAAAAAAAATATAAAGCAGGCACAATAATAATGCCTCAACACTGAATACCTAGTGCATTTTTAGAAATACTTTTATAAACATTGGCCATATTTTATTCTTAACCAACATCACTCTCATTATTATTTGCTTTGGCCGTGTATTATTCACGGTGATCAGCAAGAATCTCTTTGAAGGGGAAATAGACAACAGAACCTAAAGGGAAAGTACTAATAAGATTAGTAGTGAACTAGGCAAGGCACTGTATTAAAAAATGTACTAAAGTGCAATTGTGTTTTTTGTGTGTGCGCGGGTTTAAACAGTTTAGTGCACTGCTAAAAAATGGGTTGGTACTAATAACTTTGCAGTTAGCACCATTTATTACTGCATTTTTCAAAGGGAAATGTAAAGCAACTTTATTGCTTTATGACGTTTAATCTGTTTTCTTGCCGCATGCAGCAGCAGCACAGTTTTTTTCTTCTTAATATTGCACTGTTACTTTCATACAGTGCTAAAGATTATTGCAAAGAGTGATTGCACAGAGTGCAAACAGATTCAATTTTTGTTTTCAAAGATAAGCTATATGTATTAATAGCTGTTCCTTAAAAAAAGCCTAATCACTGGTTACTATCGTAATATATATTATGCTTATTATTTGGTTAAATACCTTTTTTATGTGGCCACGGTAATAATTTGTGCGTCTATGTTTGATTAAGTGATAATGTAAAAAAATCTCTAGCGGCTGCTATTGCTCTGGGGTGTTAAATACTATATACTTCTTTCTGTGAGATAATAACATGTTTTAAAGCGCAGATGTGCCGCGGTAAGAAGAACATGGCGTTTTTTGTGGATATAGATTTTTTAAGACCAACTCACCTTTTAATTATTGCAAAGGACGGAATAAATTTGTTTAAATAAGTTGCAAATAAAACAAAGACGGGGGTATAATGATAGCAGTAGCAAAACAGAATGTTTTATTGCTAACAGGGGAAAAACCCACACAGATGCATAGAAACACTTGCTGCTGCAGTGGTGGTGGTAGTGCTGATTACGGAGAGAATTTTTATTAATGAATTGTGGCAAAAGTTGTAATACTTTTTTTAGAAAAAAATACAATACGTATTTTATCTCTTTGGGATAGTCCCCATTTTTAGCTTTTGGCAAAAATAGCGAAATAGTGTTTGGCTTTGTTTTATGATAAAAAAAGTTCAGTATTTTTTGGGAAATAAAAAAAAACTGGCAATTAAAAATGGTGAAGTGAAAAAACCTTGCAGGTAATTAAGGAAAAGGTTTTAAACTTTTGATTTTATTAGGCTTCATTATTCACTGAGGCGATTATTGATCAGCATTTTACTTTGTGTAAAACTATAAAAGATAAATCGTGTATTTTTCGGTTTAAAGTGGTTTCCGTATAACCCTTCATATGTAATAAAAGTCAATTGACTTGGATTAGGTCATGGCGTACCAATGTCGTCAAGAAAGTGCTCTCTTGTTGTCCAGAAGAATCATAAAGTTGCCAATAACAATAATAATGTTGTTAGAGTGACTTGTTGTGGTGGTGATGCAACTTTACAACTTGTGGTATTACGTGATACATAGCACATACATCATCAGCTAGTGTCGTGGTGGTGGTTTGATTGTGGCACAAAAGTGTGAGAATTACGCGTGTCGGTCAAATTAATTGGGCACGACAGAAAGTAATCTTGACATGAAATGTGGACATGCATTATGGAAAGATCTTGGTTTTACAAAACGGTTCTTGACCTGTTTAATCGCTGTGGTGTTAGTGGGGGCTGCTGGAAGAAGGAACCATTCCCTTTGCTAGAGAAGCAGCACATTATCAAAGTCGTTACCATCCCTCCGCTGAACCGGGACGGAACCCAGTACAAACTGAAAACCGATTGGAATGACTGCGTGACATATGATGAGTGTCCAACTATACCGCAAGTGTCTGAGTAAGTCCAACATCCATTTTTAAACATTTACAAAAAACATTCATCCATTTTTGTCTTGGCAATTGAAAATTTTCTGCATGCTTTTAAACGCCTTTGCTTATATGATCATTGGATTCCGCGCTTAATCATTTTGTTTATTACCGAAATGATGATTTTCACGGTGACACCATTAACTCATGACAAAAATATGCGATAACAAGCTAATCTTGTCGGATGTGCGTAAATATATTAGATTTTCTCGGATATGGCAGGCATTTTATAGACCCACATTTTTGTGATTCACGTGTATGCATTAAGATGATGGCGTGTTATGAAAGAACTCACTAGAACCATCCATAAGTCTTGTATAACTCCGCCGGATGCAATAACAATACATAATTATTATTTGTCTATAAAGATACAGTTATGGAATGGTTATGTGACTATGTGACGACAGTTGCATTCCAAAAAATGATCGTTTAATTTTCCACCCAATTGTAATTACTTTGTCGCGACATTCCTACCATCATGTACAAGCTATATAGTAGACTATAGACCTATAGTTTTAATAGCTACTTGTTCTATTTCTTCGTTTACAAGCCATGATCTGTTCTTCATCCATTACGGATCTCTAACTGAACGATCGTGAACTCTTAACTTGTAACCTCCAAAAAAACGCTCAATACAGTTAATATTTGCCCAGCTCTTTGTGCACCAAAAAGGCTTAAATATTTGTGAAATAAGTTCAATCCTTGGACTGAATTGAATTTGCATTCAATATTATCAAACCTTCAACTATTATCATCATGAGTCTAGATCAACAGTAAGTGTTTACCAATTTAAACAAATATTTGTACGCATTTAACACTTGCCCATCGTCGTTTTTCCTACCGACAAAACGCTTTTCGATTATTACGGCACGATATAAAAATAATAAATACCTAATCACCTCTCGCGCATCAAACAAATCGCAATCGCATAATATGAAAAACAAAATAAGTACACTTCCTGCTACACGCTAATCATTTATCGTTTGCATCCTCTTTGTTCCTATTTGTTTCTTTACACTGCAACGCAACCATTGACAATATAAATATTAAATGTGCGCATGATGGTAGCACCAAGAAGTAGCAGTTCCCTTTTTGAAATTTACATAATCAGCCGAGAAGACAAAAACTCTTCTTTTTTTCTTAAATAATATCCTGTCTTTGCTACGCAGTCTAATATTTTTGCTATCAACTAATCAATAGAGAAAAAAAAACTTTTTATATCTGACAATAAGAAAGAGATGCACTGCATATTAAAATTGACAAAGTGCGTAAGCATGCAATTCAAAAGGCAGCATCTTAAAAGTAATGCAATTGCATTACTTATATTGCTACTCTTATATGGCTGCATAGCATTGTTTATTGCCACAAGAAAGCAAATAGACAAATAAATTAACTACATCAAGAATGACAATATAAAAAGAGTTAATAACGTATTATGTCACACATATTGAGAAGGCATGTATATCTGTCGTGTAGGTAGGTAGGTACGTAAGTAACCACAGGAGCATCGCGCAGTAGTTGGCATAGAGTGGCATGACAAGTCACAAAATAGTGACAAATGAATGAAAAGCATTAATAATAATTAAAATGGATTGCATGTAATCAACATTGTTTGGTGATAAGATTCACTTGTTGTTGTCTTCAATGGACAATTACAGTATTAACGCAATATCACTACTACGATGAAATCAAAGCTAGATGCTGGTTTTGCCTTTTGTCTGGGAAGAAGACGAAGAAAATCAGATTTAATGCAAGGAAATAAATATTAATATTAATTTGAGATCTTCTTATGATTATATTCTCCTTGTGTATTGTCTTCTGTCTCTCGATGCCTTTGATTTCCTTTGATAATGCGCAGATGTTAATAATAAAAGCGTTTGTTATAAAAATGTTGAAAGTATTTTCACTGTATGCTTATCTTCTGTTGTGGTTGGTGGTATGGTCACATCATAGGCCGCACTAGCGCATCAGCGAAGAGAATTAGGCGTTAATTGACAGTTGATTTGTAATCGGTATAATGTGCCATGAAGAGAGAAGTGAGTGGAGTGCGTGTGGTTTCTGTTCTGTAGTTCTCCCACAGTTTCTTTGAATTTCAGGAGAAATTAGAATCAAAAAAGGGTTTTTGATTGAATTGCGGATACTTTTACGTCTTCCTGGTAACATTTCTTTAAATGTAGGTGATTGACATCATGTAAGTTGATACAAAACCAAACGGTTAGCTAGTTTACCGGGCTGACAAGCATTAAAACCTTGTGTTTCACACGTGTCAGTTGTTATACTCTCTAACATTTTAATTGGAGTTGTATACTGACTTGGATGGCATCTTTTTTGATAAATAACAAACTGTTTTTAAAAAACAGCTCATTTCTATTTTTAGAATAGTTTTATGCCCTAAACATCAAAGGCATACCGTTTTAGTTGACTTCACACTGGAAGCGCATAAAAAAGCAAGTAATGAAATTAGTAATTAGCAATAAACACCTGCCCATTTTCCTGTCTATAAATCAATTACGCGTGTGTGTGGACGGCAGAGTACACACACAGGATATTTAATTACAGCCGGTGCTAATAGTCAAGCAGGCTGGGTGCAAATTGCAGGTATGCCACGTGAGCTCTAGATACCTACATCCTAAGTCAAAGGTTTACAACAATTTTAAAAATAGGTGATGATGAGCATATAAAAAAGCATGGGAATATGGGAAATGGAAACAACAGTGAAGTGCACTAAGCTTGCCTATCATTTTGTTGTGCTTGGATGGTGTAATATTACCACCAAGAGAATGTGTAGTACCTATTTATATAATTACACAAGCTTCTATTGTCAATGTCGGGGGTATTACGTACGTACAATGCCATTCAATTACACTTTTAGGAATTTAACTGATTTCCCTTTTAGTGCTGCCATCAACCGTCAATCGTCAAGTGTTGGTGTGTATTTTTGTAGCTTTTTAACTGCTAATGAATACTCGGGAAGCGTTCTAGTTGTTCTTACGTATGTAAACCTGTAATAATAAGGTATGATGTAAGCCAATAACAATAGCCGTATATATACAAATACGTAATACAACAATAATAACAAAATAAAAAATACTTCAATAAATGAGGGCACAAAAAAGGATAATTCCATAGAATTATTTGACGTATATGTTGCATTAATAATAGCACACAGACTGAAAAAAGGTGTAGCATACTAATTGCTAGGATTTGTTAGGGTTATAAAGATAGTCTATATATGACGTGGGTGTAAGGATGCTTTAGTTTAAAAAAGATTTAAAAATAAATTGACAATAAATTAGCATAGAGTTTCAATGGCGTAAAAAAGTAGTGGATCATTCCAGTTAGTTACAGTAGTTACGCCCTATTAACTATTCTTTTCAAGTCGCAAAAGTAGCAAGCTTAACGGGCTGTTACAATATAACTGCTGGAGGAAGTGAAAGATGCTAAATAGTTTTTTTGTAAGTACAAACAGTCCACGGTCAACAAACCAACCCCCAAAATAATATACGCTTTAAAAATACATGCGTGTTGCATCATCCTTTTTTTTGATTACATGTTTAAAATGCTAAGAGGTTTACCCACAGAAATATAATTTGTACAAAAATCTTTATCATTGTTTGTAGATTATGTTACATTTTTTTCACCGATTTACTTTGCAATTCACACTTATTGTGCTAACATTTTATTATTACATGTCGGTAGGAATTTTTTTGTTTTGGTGCTTTGTTCAGTTATCCTATTTTGTACTGCATATGGCTTCCACATTGCATATTATTGCGTATACATGTATTATTACTGCATGTTATAATATGAGACTTAACAACTTACCTGAGAAACAATGCTCTCTTAAGACAAAAATATATTATATTTTTTATGCTCTCTCAAGAGAACTGTGCTAAGTATTTGTGAGGCCTTTCGGAGTAGCTCGTTCAGTCAATTATTTAGAGGGAGCAAAAAAGAAAATTAGTGATTTACATAACGTAATTGAGAGGAATTGGTTCAGAACAGATATGAGGAAGTATTTTTTTGCAACTTTGAATGCTGCATAGGTAATTCAATGTACACGACTTTAGGTTGGGACTGTGTATTAAAACACGATATAAAAAAGGATAATGTCTAATACCTACTTACATGACGATGACTGACTACAACAAGCGCACATTGTTATGTGCTATCGCACATGTTCGTACATGTGTAAAAAGTTTTTTTTATCTTATCATCTTTTTTAGACGTACATAGTACACACACAGGTAATAACAATCAATAGCAACAACGTAAGCCCAAGCTTAGTAAAAAGGTAGAAAAGGCGGAAGGTCAGTCATCAGTTAAGTTTAGTTGACTAGGTTTTGACTGCGAATTCCTAACTGATGACATGGTGTGCATGCGCAATGCTGCGCTGCTGTTGCTCTCTTGCCATTTTGATGGATGGGGAAGCAACAATGAAGGCTATTGAATTACAATGTGTGCTTAAAAAGAAGCAGTTGCTGTGACTGTCTTTTTGTGAGACACGCAGTTTTGTCACAAGTTTTAAAATGCAGCTCATGTGTGGCCTTAGTTAAATAAAAGGTGATAATCTAATTTTTTATTTGAAAAAAATTTGTGTGTGTACAAATTTTCATGGATAATTTATAACATATACCCAATGACACTTTTGTTTCCCTTTACCACAGCACGTGGTGTTGTTGTTTAGCTAACTAGTAATTAAAAGGATATTAGGCGTTTACTCTACTGTCATCTTAAAAAGAAAAGAAAGGGTTTTAATGTCTCGTTTTATCTTTTTATATTCCTTTTTCTTTCAAGATTGAGAGCAAAATACACACTTCCGTATGTGCTTCGTAAAAAGTGAAAACATTCTTGTTGTGGGAGAAGGCGAGAGCTGTGTGTATGTGTCTGCGCGTTAATTGTCAATTTTTGCAACAAGTTAGTACAGTTTACACACAAATGACAGAATGATGATGATGCCCAGCTTAGGCATGTAAATTTTTTTTTCTGTTTTGTTGTGAACATTATTGCGATAATGTAGGTATTACTTTACAACAACAAACAGGTAGGCATCTAATCTAGTCTTCTTGGGCTCACAACAAAGAGCTTATAAAGAGTTTTTTGCAACTCTGTGCAAATAAGTATAACATTCTCTCTGATGCCAGTCAAAAGACTAACTGACTGACTGACTTCGAGCTTAACGTAATTCCTTGACTGTGTCAGATTGATGTGTGTTAGATGATTTAGCATTATGAGAATATTTTTTCTATTCCCATGATATTTCCTCCTCTCGTCATCATCATCATCATCAAATCATTTTATATTACGTTGTTGTCTATAAGCTCATCTCTCTTTGCCTGTAGGTTAGCATCATTTGCATTTTACATATGCCATGAGGCATGTTATAATGATTATTGTTGTAACAATAAAACTCTTATTAAAGCTTACAGCTCTTGTAAGCTTAAAAAGCTTCTAGAAGCTCTTGACAAAACACAAGAGCACATTTTTGCGGGTTCGCATTATTATACCTGTGCTCGGCTTTTGGATTTGTAACTTGTGCATTTTGAACTTTGTCAATTGTGAGGGCTCTCTACCAACAGCAAACCAACCAAAACCATGTTTTTGTAATGCGTAGGTAGGATATTACACGGAGAATCTTATGCAAATAAAGCTGAGTTAGTCATATTTTTCCTTGTTTATTATAATTATGTTCTCTTACATAAAAATATTTAAAAAATCCATTTTATTCAGTCTGAGAATCTACTTCGCGTTTTCGAACTTCCCAAAGCACACAAGCAGTAGTAGAGGATATACTGCATGTGCGCACTTCTGTTCTCTTTGGTAGTTTAATATTTTATTAACCTAAGCGGACACAGAGGTTATTGTTAAGGTAGTTGGAAAAGAGAAAAAAAATCACGAGGATGATAAAAATGAGCAAATCAGATATGCAAGCCAGCAGACAGTACCATTAATTTTACCATTTACAACAATTAGCTTTTTCTCTGCAAAGCTAAACTACTACTCTAGTATGCAACGCATGCTAATTGATAGAGAGACGGTCCCATCCCATATATCGGTCTAATAGGTTGTGTCCTCCACCTCCTACCCCTCCACACACACGTGTGCTTCTATATATCAATCGGTGAGCTCTGATTATTTTTGCATAAAAAGAAGCACTTTTATCATCATTTCATAGAAAAAAAGATGTGCTTCATTCATGTGCACCAACAATACTTACCATTTTGATAACGGGGGAATAGTTAAAGGAGATACAATAACTGCAGCATATAGCATGGCGTTACTTTGGCTTCCTTAGTTCACGATCATCCTCATCGTCATGGCTCTTATTGGAACTTGAGAGTAAAAAGAGGAAAAACGTCTACAAAAGAGAAATAAAATAAATGCTAAAAAATGCAAAAACTTGCACTATTCTCTGTGGCATTTTGATTTGACGACGAGGAAGATAGAGCTTAGTTTAGTTGGTAGATAGATGTGTGCTCTTTTCTGGTATATATATTTTTTCAAGTTTGAATAGGTAATAGAATATGGCGTTGGCAATTGTGTGTCTTTCAGTTCTTTAGTAAGTTGGTTCTCTCTCTCAATCTGCCTTTCATCAATGTGTGGAAAATTCAATGATGGCACGCCGTATTAATGAGAGAGATTCAGTTTACTGGCATGGCTCGCCGCGTCTAAATGAAGAAATAGGCGATTGTTATGGGAAAAGGGGATTTTTTCACAGGTTGGCTTTGTTGCATTTTTTTCAAATTTTTTATTGTGCTGATGACGGTGTTGTGTACAAGCAGTAGAGATGTGTGTGTTTGTTTGTTTGCAATTGTAATAATTACTTATTTTCTTTTTAAAGAAAAAAAAACTGTCTGTCTTATTATCATAGATCGTAAAACGAAACCAGAAAATATATATTTTATGTGAATTCGATAGACTAGAATAAAAAAGTTTAAAGATCTTGTTAAGCGAGAGGGATAGATAGGTGGAAAAAGAGCAGCAGAAGTTTTGGAAGTTGGTTGCGTTTTTGGTTGCCCAATTTCTCAGGGATTTTTTTTGTATGAATAACATTTATTATTCAGTTTGCCATACTATTGGTACATAACATGTATAAAGGTTGCTTTTTATTCACCTGAAGTTTCTGGGCTTTAAATGTTAAATGCATTATTAAGCAAACTGAATCGTCATTATTGCTATGGCAACATGATCATCATCCACAAAATAATATTGTGCGATTGAGTGATGGAAGTAATAGGTGATGGGAATTCCCGTGATGTGATTGGTGGTAGTAGTTGTAATGGTAATGATGATCTTGTGTGCGATTGTGCAACTGCAACAAACTACAACAAACGCGCAACTCACTAATCATTTAAGAAGGAGACTAACATCGTCATCAGCAAAATAATAAAAAAGAAATGTTGCATATATCTGGTTTATTGTGAGAAATCCAGCTTTGTGTTTGGACAAGGGAAATAAAAGGCATTAAAAATAAGTTTAATAACTTTGTAGCTTTTGGTTTATAGTACATTGTGTGTGTGTGGAATTGTAACGAAAGGAAAAGTGAGTAATTGACTTTATGACTTGGGCAGCACTAGTGGAGTTTGGTAGGAGTGTCAATTGAGTTTGTGTGAAGTTTTTTCTTCGGTGTTGACCATTTTTATAACTACCAGGTTGTTGTAGAGGTGGAAATGTTTCTAGACAAAGTGTGTTTTATTGTATGCATTTTGTGGTGCATACAATAATATTAGGATATAATAGCTTGTCTAACACCGTTGCACGCTGTATACCCTAGAACTCTGCTTTATTGCATGCGCACTCTGCTAAACTACTAAAAAATTGCCAAGATCAAATGGATGTGATGAGTATGGTAGTAAATATTTTTAACGCGAATATGGGTGTGCTTAGAATTGGCCTGCATGGACCGGAATGTCAATTGAGTGTTGGAGACCGAATCTTGGAACTCAATGGAGCCCCTGTACACGATCGTCCTATCCCTGACATTGAAAAGCTTCTCAATCAGAGAACTTCCGTGGTTCAGGTAAAGTTGATAATAAAAAAAGTTCACAGGACCTTGACGCATAAGGAAAAATGGGTGCCTAATGAAATTCTTTTTGTTTTTTGTACATGTTTGTATTATAGGTAACCGTGGAACAGACACCTCCAGAAATGCCCGCTAGAAAACTTGAGGAAAGCAAGTCCTTTGGCAGCCTGAGTAGTCTTGAACTACGTAGTTGGGATTTGTGGGGTAGCTATAGTGACGTTGAGTGTTCCAATACTTCAAATAAGGATAGACTGAATAGTAATAAAAGACGTGACGAACATCGTTCCAGAGCGTCACGTCGATCCAAGGGGTAAGTTGCTTATGAGTACCTATCTATTCTACCTACCTATTAGATTTTTTGGTATGAGCACATTTGCAACTAAGTATTCTTTGTCCATTGTGGGGATCCGAATGACCTGTGTAGAAGCCGGGAGCGTGCAGCTTCACTCTCTCGACTTTCGGATAGTAGTCCAACACCACCTAATCACTCCAGGGCAGGATTGGCAAGGACGTTATCTTTCCGAGAACAGGCGCGGTCTCAGTGTACATTCCGAGCATGTGATCTTGTCAAAGGAGAACTTCTTGGGAAAGGTTTCTTTGGACAGGTATGACCTTGAGGAATTATTTTAAATGAGTCATTTATGTTAATGAATAATTCATATGCATATTTTGATATATTTTTTGGTATAGGTTTATAAAGTTACCCATTGTGAAACGAAGGAGGTTATGGTCCTAAAGGAACTTTATCGATTAGATGAAGAAGCTCAAAGAAATTTTCTCAAGGAGGTATGCACTTTACATCTTGTTTTTAAAGTTATAAATGTTTTCATAGTGAAGTTGTGAAATTAGCATTAAAATGGAATTTTCCATTTGCTTTTTCTTAGGTCGCTGTTTTGCGAAGACTTGAGCATCCTAATGTACTAAGGTTTATTGGGGTGTTGTACAAAGAGAGAAAGCTACACTTGATCACGGAGTACGTTCGTGGTGGTAGTTTAAGGGAAATGATTCAAAACCTTCATGTGCAGCTAAATTGGGAACAACGAAGCAGGTTCGCTCACGACATATCCTGCGGAATGGCTTACCTTCACTCCATGGGGGTCATACATCGAGATCTCAGTTCACATAACTGTCTTGTTCGAGAGGTTTGTCACCATCTTATTGGTAGATAATTGTATATACTGTGGGGTTGAATTGTTTTATTTGAATTTATTGCTTTTACAACAGGACATGAGCGTTGTAGTGGCAGATTTTGGACTGGCGCGTATAACAAGTGAGATGAGTATCCAAAATAGGTTTAATCCAAGTAAACAACGAGGCCGGAGAATTGAAAGGAAGAAGAGGTAAATTATTTGCGTAGAGGTTTTGCGAATTTGACAAGTGTGTACAAGTGGCATATAGATCTAAACATGTATTTTGTTAATATGATTTAGGTATACGGTTGTGGGAAATCCATTCTGGATGGCACCAGAGATGATGAAGGGCAACAAGTATGATGAAAAGGTGGACGTGTTTTCCTTTGGAATTATTCTCTGCGAGGTACAGTTACAGTTACTTTTAAAATTATTGGAATTACTAAGTGAACTGGAATTAACGCCTTTGATTTACTTAATATTCTACAGCTAATCGGTCGAGTTCACGCAGATCCCGACTTTCTTCCAAGATCTGGTGATTTCAGCTTGAACCAAAAGACATTCTTGGAGAAGTTTTGTGTGGGATGCCCGGAACCCTTGTATCGCATCGCCTTCATGTGCTGTGATCTCAACCCTGACAAGAGGTAAATGTGGCACTGACATTGATAATCATTGAATATTATGCATGTCTCAGGTTGTACAATAATTGCATGCTTACCTGTTTCAGACCACCTTTTGATGTATTAGCCGTATGGACTGAGTCAATTTCCTCCGGTTTAAGCCGAAAAGTACCCTTTCCAAAGGAACTACTGGATGAAATACTAAACTACACAAACAATCTGTCGCGAAGTCCCACTTCGTCAGAGTGTACCACGCCTGAGAATTCGTACACTTATATAACAACCAGTGGTTCAAGCAGCAACAGCAGTAGTGGTGCAAGCCTTCACTCTTCTAACACATCTTTACCTTACGAAGAAAATACATTGTCTTCCTCGTGTTCTTCCTTAAGCAACTTCTCGAAGCCAGGGCGTCTCCATTCCATTTGCGAGATTGACCATTCCAACAAGAACATTTCCATTAATAACTCTTCTCTGTCTAGTCCTGATGCTGAGCAAACTATTATAACTTGCGGACCTATTGAAACTAGAGCGTTGTCAGCGTCACCATCTTAATCAAATCGAGTCGTCAGGCTGCATACTTTAATAAAAAACCTATACATACCATTACCATGTAAAAATGATAAAAAAGGATATTATCAGTTGTAATAACAAAAAAGGAATTTTCAGATGAACTTTATAACTTTTCCTTTTTTAAGTTCTGAAAATTTTGCACTGTTATAGCCACCTTATCCCGTATTAAGATATAACAACATAATATATATTAATATATTATGGTACTGGTAAAACTACAAAATAATTTGCTTTTTTTGTACCAAAAATTAAATAGTTACGCGCATGCCGGTTTGCAACTTGTAATGAAATGCACTTCATTTCGACCCATGTCATATTTCTGCATAAATAATTTAGACTATATTGCTCTTTTGCTTTATCTTACTGATTTCGTTTATGAGAAACGTTTATAGCTATTACCAATAATTTCATAGTTTATGATAAACTTATTGTTATTATTATATGAAAAAATTAATTATTATTGTGTGTGTAGTAGTTTGCGTGTTTATTTAACATGCTTTCTCCGTTTCCCCCAAGAAAAATATATATTTCTCTTACTTAGTTTTGTGTACAAGTTTTATTTGTACTTGCGTTTAAGAGATATGCGTACAGGCATATGATACCTTAGAAGATAATAAATTAAAATTGTATGTCTCTGTGTCAGTTCCAGTTGTGAACACGGAACTGAGTACTATATAAGTATTTGTATTGTGAGTAGGTTTAAAAATCTTGGAATAATGAGCTAATGTTAATCCGAAAATGTTAACAGTGTACTATATTTAGTATGTGTAATTATAAGTAAAAATGTGTAACCACAATACATATGAACTACATTGTTATACCTATGTATGGAAAGGTGCAATCACTTTTGTAGCTGCAATTTGCAATCATCAATGAAATAAAACTTGTTTAACATTACAAATTGTGTCCTTGAACTAAAAATTTGTTTTATTAGCCAGAATATATGTATCTTTTGGTGATTGCTATACAATTTCCATAAAGTGTGTACATTGTCTCTACTCTTTCACATTAAGGCTGTTTGCATTGAGAAAGCCATTTAGAATTCGTAGAATATTATAATCCACTGAGGCGTACCAAGATCTGAAATGTTTTTAGCTTCGTAATCATTTTTGTATCAACGTATTTAGTGTAAGATTGGTCTGGTTGAATTTGCCATCCTGCTCATTATAATTACACTTTTTTGTTGGGTGGGGTAGGACAAGGAAAACGTTTTGAAATGTGGCTTCATAGCATAAGTGGTAACTTGGTGAGTTTTTTAAAAGCAGGAGTGCAGGCAAACTATGTTTATGTTGGTCATCTTCTGATACAGATTATGCCTTGTGATAATGGATTCATGGAAACATTGTACATTGTGCACACGCACGCCGTTGTTGGGGTAAATGCACTATGGATAAACATGCAAGATGATTGCTCGAGAAACATGCTTAACGCCTCAAAGGTACGCTATGTGTTAAGGAAGAACAAACTGGACAAATTGTGTTATTCCTATTCAGTACTGCTGACTAATTTGTTGTTGTTGCTCCCCGTATTTTTTCAAGTGAATAATATTTACAAATTATCTATTAAACTTACTTAACTGCTGCGCAATAATTAGTGGTATGATTAATCTGAAAATCAAATTTTGATTGATTTTAAGAATATTTAGTGATCTATATATAAATAACCCTATTTTTTCAATTGTTTCAGATTGCTTGCGTGCACATCAAAAGAGGAAAGTGAATACGGTAACTTGGATAGACGGAAGACGGGACTATGGCTTCAAGGGAAGAAACCGGTGACGTCACTGTGGCAGTGGTTGATGTGGACACAGACTGGGAAGTGGTGCAATTTGAGAATAATGATGGGGCGGCGATGGGGATAGAAGTTGGAGATGTGGCAGTGGTGGAAAGGGAGACTATGGAGAAGACACCAGTGGAAGTTGAAACTTCTGAAGATCATCTTTTTCTGATGATCACTCAAGCAAAGTCAACCTTGGAACTGGACCAGGTTGTGGATGAATTTGGAATTTGGAAAGGCCTAAGAAACAAAAACGGGGACTCAGTTCTTCATGTTGCTGCAAGGGAAGGAAATATAGAAGCGATTCTCTATTTTCTTCTGCGTATGGAGAAAGAAGAAATCGAGCGAAAGAATGGTAATGGAAGGTCTCCTTTTCATGAAGCTGTATGCAGCGGTAATAGGATCTTTCTTGAAGTGGCTGAAGCCTTTGAGTTCCATGGAGCGAACATTAGTGCTGTTGTGCACGATAAAGGTAATGATTTGTATTTTATAGCAGTAGTTATGAAAGTATTTTCTAAGACATTTTCTTGTTTACAGGTGCAAGCGAATCTATTTTGCATGTGGCGGTGAAAGCGGCTAACGTGGATGCTTTAACCTACTTTATTTCTAAGGGGGCCGATGTCAACTCTAAGGACAACTTAGGAAACACTCCTCTGCATATCCTCCAACACGTTAGCGAGGGATACCAAGAAATGTTGAAGATTTTGGTTGCCGCAGGAGCCAATATCAACGCCCAAAATGGTACCGGAAGTACCCCTTTCCATTATGCAGCAGCAAACCGCAATGACACAGATCTTAAGGAGATGTTGGATAATGGAGCCGCATTAGATGAACCGAACAACTGGGGATTTACCCCAGCACATGCTGCAGTCTCACAAGGAAATTACGACGCATTGAAATTTCTCATCGATGAAGGAGCTAACATGCAAGCGTGCAGTCAAGACCACCGCATCCCTCTTCATGAAGTGGCATTTACCAACGCGGAGGTTTTTCACCAGATACTGGATTTATTTTCCAGCGGTGGCGTGGATTTTAATGAGGTGGACATAAATGGATTTTCTCCGCTAACGTATTGCGTTCTCCGAGGAAGGTCTGTAGAAGAGATGAAACGTCTTATCAGTCATGGAGCTGACTGGCGGCTGAAAAACAAGAAGGGAGATGGAGTAGTGCATTTGGCTGCCAATGTCGGAGAGCTTGAACTTATAAAGTTCTTTGTGGATGATGTCGAGGTTGGAGAATGTGAGGAACGAGCAGATGTGAACACCACCAATGATCTTGGTGGAACACCTCTCCATTCTGTGGCTTCAGTTTTCCTCAACTTTAGAGAAATTGTCGATTACTTGTACAGAAAAGGAGCCGATATCAACAAAAAGGACCAATTTGGGGAAACTTTGCTTATGTTGGCCACACGAAATGGAAACCCAAAAGGGAACCTGGAGCATGTTGTGAAGATGGGGGCGGACTGGAAAGTCACAAATAATGAAGGGCAGTCTATTCTTCATTACGCAGCCCAAAACAAGCTTGTTTGCAAACGAAGGCAAACGGATCCCCGAATATCTGATGAAGCCATGCAGCAAGCGAAAGAAGTCATTGCATACTTCGTTTCGTTGGGAGCTGATGTTAGTGCAAGGTCCGCCATAGGAAGAACGCCACTGCACCATTTAATGTTTACTGAGGATTGTTTTATCGTACAAGCGATGGACTCTTTTGTCAAAGAGTGCGATCAAAATGAAGAACTGCAAAAGTTACTAAATGCAGTGGATGATAAAGGTGCAAACGTGATCTTTGTTGCAACTTCTTTGGGGAAAGGCCCGAATTTGCTGAAGGAGCTTGTGAGACGTGGGGCAAACTGGAAGGTGACCAATGGAGACCAGTTCTCCATTTTACACGTTGCGGTGGAGGCAGGCAATCTGCAAGCTGCAAAATACTTCATTAAGATGGGAGCAGATGTGAATGCAAAAGGGAAGGATGACGAAACGCCCTTGTTTCGGTTAAGGTTTGCTAGGAAGAACTTCTTGGCAATTTTGAAGCTCCTCTTGGAAAACGGAGCAGACATGAATGCGACGGACTCTTGGGGAAACAACCTTTTCCTGCGTTCAGTTTCCATGGGAGAATCAACCAAGCGGCTCTACTTGATTAACAAGTTTGGATGCAAGATTCTGCCAAATTATTATGGCTACACTTGCCTGCACGCAGCTGCGGAAAGTGGGAATTTGGAAGGTCTGAAGTTTTGTGTGTATCAGGGGGCTGATGTGAACGCCAAAACTATAGTCGGTAACGAGGAACTTCCACTGCATTTCCTCGCAACGACTCCTAACCACTTTCGGGAAATGGTAGGCATTTTAATGAAGAATGGAGCTGACATCAATGGTCAGAATAATCAAGGAAATACCATTTTGCACTTTATTGTTGCATTTGGAGAAGAAATTAGAACGGAAGGAGATCTGAAATTCTTAGTGGAGACTTGTAATGCAAGTTGGGACATAGAGAATGCAGAAGGGTATACTGCTGATCAACTGGCAGCTAATGGAGGCAACTTAGTTGCAAAGAATTACTTCGCTTCTCTTCACATGAACGATGAAGATGAAGGTGAAATTCGCCCAGTAGCCCATTATGCCATCGATGAGGAAAATGTCAAGGTTCTTGGGTACTTGACAGAGCTGTTTGGCATGGGTTATGAGGTTGAGGATGCTCAAGCAAATAACTGCGCTATTTTGTAAATGCAATTGTTGTGTTTTGTTTCATTTTGATGAAAAAATGATTATTTGCTAAATTGTTACATTGAGATTATATTCAGTACGTTTCTATGTTCCTTCTATTGCTTTAATACTTTTGTAGTTTATACAAACAAAACATCAATTAATGTAAGTTGATTCATGCTTATTAAATCATGTTTCCTTTATGTTTATTCATTCAAATAAATAAAAAACTTTTGAAAATGGCAAATCGCATTAAAAATTCCAGCATTGCACATTACAAAACATGCATAACATTCATAATCAATTCATTTAATTGAGTTTTTGGCCTAGCATTTTTGGCAATATTATCCGATTTTGGACATTTCATTTTGCACTTTTCGAATTTACCAGCTCAAGAATATTATAAACTTAAAGTTGATTGTTGTTCATTTTCTCATTAGTAATCAAATTCAATATCTCGTATAGCTCCTCGCTTCTATTCTGTGACAAGTTTGGAACTTTTCCCTGAATTCCTTCATCCACTGGCTAACATTCTCTTCACAAAATTTCATTTCATTTCATACCTACATATTTGAAGCTGACTCAACATGATAGCATTTTTTACGTATTCCTTGTTTCAGGTGTTTATACTGTCACCATTAATAACTCTGTCCGTCACACTCTCCGTGAAAAAAGAAAAACTCGTAGTGTTAGAAACCACACAGCATTCCTTTTAGATTTGACGATCTTTCTCTCTAGCAAAGCAACACTTTTTTCAAATATTATGGCACATTTTTTGGCTAAATTATTGATTTTAGTTGTCTCCTTTAGAAGGCAGTTTGCAGATAATGAAAGTGAATCCTTTTTGGCTGCCCTCTCAGTACACACTATTCTAAGCGTATTGCATATTACTGTGGGCTTTAACTGCGATTGTGTACATAATTATACAATTCCGACGGGGGGTTTATTTGTCGGTATCCTTTGAGAACATGCTCGTTATTCATTCCACCTGCTGGTATCATTGAATTCCATCTTTTTGTGCAGATGATAATAGTAAAATGGTGAAGTTCTTTCTTTCTATGAAAAAAGTCTTTATGGCATACATTCAGGCACTGAACTATAGGCAAGTACAAGTACACATACCGTTTTTTGGTGGATTTTAGATTCAAAATCAAGAAAAAGATCGCAAGCCAGCATATTTTCATTCTAGGAAATGCCTCTACATTCAAGAAAGAACGGTGAGTGAGTAGTGATTGCATTGTTGTGAATACCATGTTGTCACTAGTCTATGCTGGATGCTGTCACTTTTTATACCTTCAAGTCATGTGATCACTTTAAGATATCTTGAAAAAAGAGTGAATGGTTTCAAAAAGCATTTTCTTTTCGCTGTCTGCTTTTATCTCCGTTTTTAACTACGCCATTATTCTCAGTTTTGTTACATTTTATGATGATAAGAGTAGTATGTGTGCATATAAACTTGGTGGTAAAATAAAACCGCAGATGCTGTAAAAATTCATTCATGTGTGTGCAAGTTTTAGCGTCTGCTGTTGTAGTAAACAGGTCTTTCTTTTTTAAAAAAACAGTGAATTTTGCTGCGACAAGCGGAATTTAAAAGTTTTACAAAAGGTTAACTGTTCACTAGAATGAACATTGCAAAAATTCCGCTATATTTTTTCAATTTGAATCAAGAAAGAGGCACTAGCGACTAGTCAAAAACCATCTTCTGGTGGGCTACTCATCTCAAGATGCCCCAAATCATCTTTTCAAAAAGCCTTAAGGCCTTTTCCATAATTTTGTCATGGGTTTGTTATGTTGCTACTGATACTGTACACAAATACTTCTTTGTTGCTACTTCTGTGTCTGCAGCTTTGTCAAAATTGTGCTTCCTCAGACACCATGTTTCACATCATAGTCAATTTACATAATCTGTCATGGATACGCATTCCAAGCATGTAAGAAAAATTGATGATTGAGGTTTTAAGTGTCACAGGGAGGCAGATGACCCGTGCATGGAGCCGACTGATGGCGAGACACTTTCCTTCGGTTTTTGTTTTTGCTTTATTTAAAGCCGCTACTCCTTCTCACACGGCTGAATGGTCACAATTAAGGAAAAAGCGTAGTAAAGTATGCATGTGTGTCGCATGCAAGGTAATTAGTTAAGTAAACCCAGAGAGGAAAAAGAAAAAAGAGAATTTTCTTGCAATAGCATCATCATCAACATTGGCACATCTTCCTGGGGAAGCAGTCAGTCAGTCAGTGACGGAAACACGAAAAAAGGAAATTGGATGTTTAAAGGTTGATCTTTGTCTCCGGATTATGGCCTGCTAACTATTATGTTATGCTGATTATACTACAAGTTAACAATTAGAAGCTTCTCAACAAGATATATAATATGGGTTTGCATGTGTATTTTTAGATTTTACTTTCCGTGGGAGTAAAATTTTGCTTGTAATAAACTTTATGCAAAAAACTGGGAGACTGCAACATAAACTGCAGTAGCTGCGACTTAATGACGGTATTGCGGTTGGTGGGAGGGAAATATCTAGCAACGACGTAAATGATACATCCTTTTGCTTGGCTTGGCTAACTAACAACTATCTGCTTAACTTGTCTTCTTAACGTTTTTCCTTGGATATCTTGGCAGACACGCGTAGTGTTTACAACAAAGCTTACTCATTCCTGTCCCTGTCGCCTTTGAACAAGGATGTATCTCATCTCAAGTACAAAACTGGTAGGCGGCGGCCCTTTGCTCAGATTACGTCGGCACTTCACGTAATCAGTCACCCGAAGCAGGGAAGAGAAGACTTTTTGAAAAGGCGACTTAGCCACATTGTTGCTTGCTGCTTTTTTATTGTTCACCCCAAAAATTGAATCAGGAGATTTTGTTAAAAAGTCTTGTTCCAATTTCTTCGACAGCTTTAAAAAAATCTTAAATAACTTCATAGGTAAAGAAACTGTTCCGTGTGAGAAGGAGTGAACATGCTTATCCTAATTTTACAATTATCTATTGACAATTCCATTCGTCACTCGTACTTTAAATGATTTCTAATAAATCCAGCCAATTGTAGCAAGCATCATGCATTTTAATCCTTGTATAACAGCCTCTCAGCGGAAAATCTTTTTGACAAAATTGTCATCACAAAATTAAGCTCTCCAAAAGTCATTCACTTTAAGCTCTTATTATGTATTTCAGTTTTCTCCTTTTCTCCAGCGCAGCAGTAGCGATTGTGAAATGGATGGATAAATTGACCAGACCAGATCATTCTTTTTTTAAATAAAAAACTTGTTTGTGTTCCAGTTCAACCCATGAATAATTTGAGTCGGCATCATAAAAGGCTTGATAATGATGTCATGTTACTCATCATTATTTATGTACGTGCACTAAAGCATTAAAATATTGTTGCCCTTGTTTTTACTATTCCAAACTATGTACCAAAACAAAAAAAAACATGCTGTAACATGTGACATGTTCCTAATCAAAAACCTGTGTGACTTTCGGTGACAATTTGCCGGATCCGGATTCTCTTGAAATATGCCCTGTTAACACATCCCTAAAGCATTATCACTTATTTATCCTTCCAACTGCATTTTATATATTATCAACATGTAAAACTAATAAAAAAGCCTGTTTGGATAATCCTCTTGTCATTATCACTAGAAAAGGTTTTGGTGACACGCCAGTTTTGTTCCTTTTTCAGATAGCTGCACACACTTGACGTAAACGGAGTCATGTAATATTTTATAATTGAAAGGTAGATAAAGATATATAGTCTCTCTTTAGAACTTACCAATTATCCTCTACTATCGCATAATGACCCGACAAGGGCAACTTTTAGGAGGGATCAAGACATTTCATTAGAAAATGATTGGTGACTCTGTCACAAGTTAAAAAAGGAGACAAAAATGATCCACGTCAACATCTTTTTCAATGAATTATGTGTACAGTGCTGTCAACTCCTCAAGCTTTTGTCACACGTAATCAAAATTCACTAACTTTTACAGCTCCACACACAATCTCCTCGCGGCAGATGGTCAAGGGATCTCACTGTACAGTTGTCAGAACAATTTATAAAATGTGCAAGATGTTTCTTAAAGACTGGCAGATCGCCTCAGAGCAATTTGTAAGCGCCATTGTGTTTTATTCTGTTGCAATTTTTTTCCTTGGCTGTTTTAGGCCGGCACTACTAGTACAAATACTACAAACTACTATAAGAAACATCATCGGAAATATGGACAAAGAGATATGAATTGCTGATAATGGGCTTAACAATCAAGATTCGTGCACTCCCAAAAAAATCCACCACTTTCTACATGCTGCTGTTCTTTTCTGTTTTTACTAATAAAGTTATTACACATTTACAAAGCGGAGCGCTACCGTGTTTGTATAAATATCAAGTATCAAGATGGAAGATGAAGTAGCAGAAAAAAAAGATAATATGCCTTTTGTATTGTGACGTGCTGATGTCACCCAATCATTATAATCGGCGAATGAAAGAGAACAAAGGTGATTCCATAATATATATGGTGGTACAAGGGCCACAATGAAATTGACCAACATCATAAATCTACTTCCATATAGCTAAAAAGCCTGTGCTGTTTGTGCATTTCGCCTGTTTTGCTATATAGCTTGCTAGGCTTTTTGTAAGAAGGCGAAGGGAATAAGCAGGAGCGTCGTTTTGAATTATTGTAATAGTCTTGCTGGATCTCTCTCTGCTGCACCTTTGCATTCTAGTTGAGGCAATATATACGGGCATAATAATCTTTTTGGATGGCTTGACGTAACTCTATAAAATTTGATGCTGTTGTTTTGCTCCATTCATTTTTCATTAAAATACGACAACTTACAAGGCTATGAATTTTTATTGGGCATGATTGTAACCTTGAATTAATTATAATGTGTGGTAGTGGTGGTGGTGGTAGGCTTAATAAAGTATGTGCTAATGATGATGATACGGGTATTAAGGCGAAGAATGCTGATTTTAAGCAATGTCGTTGGTTTGACATTTCCATTGCAAATTCAAATGTTTGTCTCTGTGAATGTTTGTCTTTGTTACACAAAAAGCGCAAGTTGCAGTGTGCATTTCATTTACTAATTTATACTTTTAGCAAAAAGAGAAGGTTCAATCTGCAGGAAAATGTTCAAGTGGGAAAGTGATAAAGGGCGGAATTCCGATTGTATTTCTTTAGAGAATAGAGCGTTTATAAGCCTGAAAGTCATTGTAAAATCTGGCGAAACTTAATGAGGGAATTAGAATGCAGATTAAAACGAGTAAAAGGAGAGACAAAAAACTAGCAAGTGGGAAATCTTGGGTATCACAACCAGACACGGCGGAATGATTGGGTGGATTTTGGCTGCATTTTGCGGATTGAGGAAAAAGCTTTTGCTGTCGTTGTCACGACAATGATGCCACCACAACAAAACCCACAGCACTAATTTCATTTCTCTGCTTATTTTATTCAAGTCTCATCAAGATCATGTTTTCTTTTGTGATCTTCACCCTTTTTCTCCTAAAATGCCAACATAACAATCAGAAAAGAGAAAGGAAAATGAATTCCCCCTTGATTTCTCGTGTAAACGACCAAAGATCCTTTTCCAGTAGCGAGGAATATGGTGTTGGTGTCGGCACGCGTATATACTCTGATGATTATTTTACCAACACTATTTCTGTGTGAGAGCTGCCACAAAGCTATCATCTAGCAACATTACAATTTTCTCTCCACAAATTTTGTCCAAAGCAGTTTTACTGTCTTGCTGATTGCTACTGATCAATCAGAAGGCGTGTACTTTTGTGGTTTAGAACTTTAAAACATTTCCCGGTGATGATGCTATAATATATACAGTGTGCACAGTGCACGCGTAAACTTGGTTTGGAGTTCTAAAAGGGTTAACTCAGTTAACTCCAAACTTATATGTAATAGTACACTAAACCGTATAGGTATATCTTTAATCTTTGTTGCTTGCCATAAAAGAGTGGAAGCTTCGGATTGAGTTTTGGATGTGATGAGACTGCAAAAATAGTTTGGCAGAGTGGCTCATTTCATAATAAACATTCGGTTTGTTGACACAGAACGGGGTGAGTTTTCCGTGAAGTATTTCGTGTGTCAATAAAATGCAAAAAGTTTAACACAAGAAGGCAATGGGATCGTTCAACTTGCTTTGCCAACTTGAACAATTTGTCAACAAGTTTATATATAGTAAATCAATACATTTCTGTATTTTTACAAATATAATCATTCCAGTTTATCCAAACACTTCTAGTTTGTTGTCATTGCACTGCATTCGATCCGATGCTTGTAAAAATATCTTCCCCATTCGTTACCTGGCTGCATGATATGTATTTAAATTGTATTTTTAAACTTTTGTGTAAAAGGCAATCAATGTGAAAACGACACAATCATCTCTAGCAGCAAATATCGTTTCACTCCTTCAATCCGTGATAAAGATTGAACCTTGTGGTGTCACATTTCGTGGCTGCAATCCAATTGAAAAAGGACACAACACATTATTCATATTTTTTTACATCTCTCGAATGCAACGTCATTCTGCATTGCTTTTCGTCAGTTTGATTATCTGTAGGAAAAATCGTGATTGATGAACCTTTGAACAAGTACATTCTCTTGAGAAACTTATTTTTTAAAGAGGCTTAAACTTATGCGTTTTCGTGTTGTCAACCAAGCACACATTCTTTTTAAACCTTTCCCCTTTCTTGTTTGTTTTCTGCCGTGATATGACCAACATTCTTAGTGCTGATACTCACTGTGTTCTCTATGAGATTAAAATGATGGTGATGACGATGTGCTAGTGGTGGTGGTGATGTGATGATCTAAACTGCTGAACATTATGATGATGTTGATCCTCGTGGTGTTTTGCTTGTTCTATGGCTTTCTACGGTATTTTTGTTAACTTTGATCCTTTTCCCTGATAGATACCCTCAAAATCTTTATATTTCTTTTAAAGCTTGAAAATGTGAAATATGCCGAAGTGTACCAAAAAAGGGAAAAATTGTGTAGATGCACTTTCTTCTAAGAATCTTTTAATAATGTACATCATATTATCTTGGTCTTTAAAAATAACCACATGTATTGATATAATACAAGGTATGTACATGTTCAAGTGAAGAATTTTGGTGCTTGTTTGTACTTTAAAGCTCGTTCACATTAACAAAAACCAGATAAACTCACCTGACACATTCTTTACTCATTTTTGAAATGTCTGAGCAATCTTTTTAGCATTTTTCTCTTTCTTTGTGGCATTTCTTACAATATTCTGTATTTTAACTTGCTTGCATGGCCATAATATATAACAACATACCTAACTAAATACTTCATCACTCTTAAAAGGTAGCGTAAAAAAGTTTGAGCATTGTTTTAAAGGTTATTGGGAATAAAATGGAAAAGGTGTGATCCTGTAAGATATGGGAATAGCTATGTTCTCTTTGGAAATATTTTCGTGCTTTCTACTAGTAACTCTTTATATTTTTCCTGTGGCTATGGGCAGTCTCGTTTCTTTATTTAAGGTGGATGGCAAACGGCAGGTGGTGGTGATACAACTGTCGCATGCATGCAAACACGTCGACAGCTTTATGACTGTTAAGCTAAAAAGAAATACTGCTGCTTGTAAATTGTAAAAAAATCATAATTTGGTGAGATTATCTTTAGTACATGGCAAGATGCTTAAGACTGTGCATATCTTGATGATCATTTGAATTGTCACTTTTCTAGAATTTGCACTTCTGCAGGCCAAGCTATTTACAAAACAGCAATAGAACGCGTTGGCGTGTTATAAAAAGAAAGAGATATGTTGTCAGCTCACGTAAGCCTTTGTTATTACACGTCTTTCATCCTTGTTTGAATAAAGATGAACTTTGATAGTGATAATAGTATTATTAGCCGGCTAACTAAAGTAAGCGTGTTGAATACATGTTTACACTGCCAGCACAAAAGGGTCCTTCTACTCTGTTTTTATTGCTTTGTGTTTGTACCAGATTATCTTGTCCTTTAATCACACAACACAAGAGAAAATAAGAGGCATTAAATAGACTTATGACCCATACAAAAACGCTTCTTTTCTCTTGTTCAACCATTATATAAGCTAAGCTTGTTGTGCTGTCCTCTTTTTTTGTGTTGGATGTCATTCTGGAACGCACGACGACAAGCTTTATTGAAAAAAGGAAGAAAAGGAAAAATTCTTCAGATTCCCATATAATAGCTTGTGACATTCATCTGGTTCAACCAAGCTATTTATGTCCCCTTAAACCCGGATTTTTTGGTTGGTAAAAAACCCTTTCTTTTATGTTGTCAACAAAATACGCATACAATTTTCAAAGGATTTATTTATAAACACGCATTTTCAAGTTTTGTGATGCGTCAAGCACTTCAATAATAATTTAGCATGACAGTTATTTTGATTCCAAGTTGTGGAGTGTGGTAAAAATCTGTCCAAATTAAAGAGTTGGTTGACATATTTTCTATTGAAACGTTTTTTGGAACGCAAAGCAGCTGCATTTTCATTTAGCCAATTCTTTTTCCAAGCTAGTTTGGATTGAAGATTCGATATCTATCCAAACGGATCAAACCAGACATCTAGTCGTCACACGTGGTTGACTTCTTCTCACAAATTACTCAACACAATTACTAATTGGCAGTACTTATTCCCAACTAATTTAGCTGTGAGCGCATTCACACATGGAATTATAAACGTGTAGTGGAAAATCAACATGAAATACTGATTTCCTGTGCACTTTGCTTTTTTTCTAGCCTGAATCAAAATTACCATAGTAAATTAACCGTATTTTGTTTTATGATTTACGATTTCATTCTCAACGCCTGTTTTTTAAACGCCTTTTTGCAATTCATTCGTGTGTGTTTAAGGTTTGTCTTAAAATGAAAGAAAAAAGTCTAGCATAGCTAAACAAGTTGTGTGCCTCAGGCATCACATGAACAAAGACGCGATGATAATGTGTAATGTAAAAACCTACGAATTACTAACTAGCAGGGACTAATTATAACAATACATATGTAATAATTATAATTGAATGAAAAGAAGGAAAAAAACTGCTTCAAAGAAAATTTATGATTTTCTCGGTTTTCAAGATTGTGCAACTCTCTGGGAGCTATACAATTTAGCCTGATGATATGATGAGGATACCACACGCATATCGCAATGAACCGCACCTTTCCTGTCTCGAAAAATTGAGCCAGTTTACCCACACGTAATAATATGCAGATGCAGAGAAGGTGATGGTGGTACTAGATATTCGTCGTGGTGAATACTAAATCTGAAAAAAATTTGAAAACTTTTATGCTTTTGTTTTTCAACTGTCTTGCCTTTCACTTTTGCTTGTGTGAACACACTCACTAAGAAATCAAGTTAAGTTTTGGCAAAAAAATATGAATGGATTTTTATGATGATTATATGCCAAGGTTGTAATGAGGAATCTAATGATAAGCAAAACAGGTTGCAAAAAAGTATCTTTTTACGTGCTACATTAATTTCAGGCTGTTCTGCTGGCACCGTGAGGTGGCTGTGAATTGGCTTTTGTAGCCTCCAGACTATATCAGAAAACAGCATCTACCCAGTAATCAGCACCTACAAAGGCAACCAACCAGTTAGCCTGTTGTAGCTGCTGTAAAATTGCTTCTATAAAAGCTAATAATAATTTTATGATTAGTGATTCCTATGGGAAATTCATCCGACTTTGCAAACGATAAATTATTGTGGTGCAGATTATAGACTAATCAGCAGCAGGTAAAAAGCATAAAAAGAAGCAGTTTAGAATGCGCCGAGTAAAGTTTGGCACAGTGGATAATTACCAGGTCTGGATTTGTGTAAAAGACCACACTAGAGAATAGATTTTGCGGATTTAATGCTTCTTCGAGTAAGATTTGCAAATGCTGATAATAAAAGCAGCATTAATTAAAAATGCCTTTTGCCTTTAGCAGTTTGCTTGGTTTTTCGCACCGATTTTGAAAAACAAAGTTTTGTTCAATTATGAAAAACAAGCTATTTGTCTATAAATCCTAAACTTGAGAGCTAAGAAGCCACTTTTTGTTCATCATTAGAAAAAATGAGTGTTTGATCAATTCTGCAAAATAAGCACGTTTGAAATAGATCAACTGAAATGTATTGCTGTTTGACTGATATACAACGTTACAAATTTCACAAATTTTAGCCAAGAGTAGTAAAGGGGTGATGGTAGTGCGAGCAGGATACTTTATTTTTGCCCTCCCATATCCTACACCACTTTGGAGGTCAGACCTCCATCAACGACCGTACGTCATGGGTACAATTCATGGCTTGACTGGTTGGGAATGGGTTTACAAAACGAGATAATAGCAACAATAATGCCAGTAATAATCATCATAATCACCGTAATAAGCTCAGTAACTAGCAAAAGTCAACAAACACAGCACAGAGTTGTTTGGTAAAGTAGACAGGTAAGGTAAGTGCGTATTAATGTGTAAAAAGCCACGCATTGCATTATAGGCTATAACAAAAGTATTTTCTGTGAAACTTACTCACATTTCATCTTTCTCAATGCATCCGTTTCCCTGTCTTCAATGTACCAAAAATGGTATTATTAAAAGCAGCATCTCTTTCTTCCGCTGCTGCAGCAATATACTTACCAAAAAGATCATGCCGGTGGGTTTTAGTAGACATATAAACTAAACTATGAACTACCTTTACTCATTCAATCCAAAATTTACAGGACGTGCTTATACAAAGCTAGTACCCATCATAACTTGTGCCTTCTCATGCTACATTGGATTATGATTATTATGATTATTGCTTTTTAAAGTTAGCTTTTTCCCTTGTTTTGCTCAATAATATGACCATATGTTTCCACCAGTGAAATAAAGTATTTTTCAGTTATTATAGTAAATAATAGTGCGTTACTCTTTCTACTCAAAATGATTATTATATTGGATTGCTGAAGCGCACACGTTTTCCTGGTCAGTGAAAAAGTTATCATTTTCAAATCGTCAGTATCCACCACCACCATACTAAGAGTACCATCATCGTGTCGACTAATTTAACGATAATGGCATCATCAGTTTAAGTGTAAATATGAGTACCTTCTAAATCATCTCACTCACCAAAACAAGCACAATCATCATTCATATATTCACTCTGTTATGTACAATATACACCAGTTATAACAAGCAGAATGTAAAACTGGCTTGTTTAAGCCAACTAGAGAATAAATGGTTTCTGGCTCTTTGACTTGACTCACTTCCTTTTTCGACGACCTTTCCCTTCTCGGCAAACTCGAGACAATCTTCTTTGGAGTGCAATTACATGCTTGCTTAGTACTGGTATTTTGCTGTTGTTACACAAATGCCATAATATTATCTACGATACAATCTAATTTTTTCATGTTACCATCTCTCCCTCTCTTCCTTCACAAACTTTGGTTTTGGTTTGTGTGTATTTGCTTGCGCCACACAGCATAAAATGCTAATGGCAAAGAATGACTAAATTTTCCTATGACATGTGAGAATCCCATAATACAGATATTAGAGGCGGTTCCATCTCGTTATCCTCAGCAAAGAGGGCCCTCACCATAAAAATGCACTTATTTTATAGCCGCCATCACCACCAAAGCGTTGCCTTAGTGGTATGTACAATCAATGCGCTCACCAGGAGAGGAAATAAAAAGTGTAGAGCCAAGAGTAATTGGCGTAAAGTGTATTGCGCTATTTGGAATAAGTGCGTATCAGCATCAGAATGTACATAGCAGTAAATATTATGCAGAAAGCCGTGTGATGGTAAAGTGGCAAGTTGAGTTAAAAACCCTAGCAATCATACAGCCAGGGAAATAAGGGCAAAGTAAGACGCAGCGACAAAATAAAGCACAAATCAAAAAATTCTTTTTCCTTTCCATTATCATTATGATTATTACTTTTTTGTTGTTGAGCAATGGCAAATAATACGTATCATTATTTGATTTGATCACAAAAATCTTTTTCTCAACTCAGCCATTTCTGAGATATTGTCTAGCTACGCCTACCAAAATTGTCTTCGAAAGGCACAACACGGCCATGTGCAATAAGTGCCATGCCCATTTCTTAGATTTTTTCTAAATTTTTCGACAACTAAAGAGCAGTCAAGTCATAGTCATGGTGTTATAACTAAATTCGTGATACCATTTTTCTACAATCATCAGCAACACCATAACAATCTCCTTTAGCGAGCAATTTCAAAAAAAATCTTTTAGGGAAAACGGTTCTCTCTCATGAATATACATTATATTGCCTCTATATGCCTTTTTCCTTCATCATCATGACTGTTTTTATATTATTGAGCCATGAAACTAATAAAATGCCTGACAGACTTCCACGTGTATAATTAGAGCCAATTCTACACTCTCTGCTTGCGATTAGCACATTAAACAATGACTTATGCTTGACTTCCGTGAAGTTTTTAGTCAAGCTCAAGCTGTTGTGGTTTGGGTTTCTGGTTCCACCATCATCAAATAAAATCAACACACAATCCCATTTACCAAGAGCACCGTTGTTTTTCGCTTTCCCTTCCGCAATGCAATGCAATTTATAAGCAAGCAGGCATGCTCCGCGAAAGAGAGAAACTCATTTGTGCATTGCAAGCACGGCTTCCTTCTTGTTTTATTCCTTTCCTTCATATACTTTTTTATTTCAGGAATGGAGGAGGTGGGGAAACGACAAAAAGAAAACAAGAGCTGTTGATTGCCGGGCAGCACGCTGATTTCATTACTAGAGATGCCAAAAGAATCAGCTTGCGTGTGATTACAACCATGCAATCCTCAGCTTTGGTGGCAACCAACTTTTGACACTGCTTCAAGCGCGCTACCACCACCACACCATCACCAAAAAACATTACATCAACTTAAACAACAAAACGTCACCCTGTTCACATTAAGCGCAATATCATTATTACTTTTCTGCTATTATTAACGGGAGAACAGACATATGTAGCCATGCCGTTCTCTCTAAGATTATTATTACCTATTAAACTACACACGGCCATGCTGTTTTCTAACTCCCGTTTTTATGCGTGCGTGCCTAGACATCATGGCTATTTATTTTGGCTGAGTGTGGAAAACGTGCACAGACGACAACACGGGAGGAAGGGAAACTCCTTTACAAAAAAATATATAAAAAATAGTGCTAGCACTACAAGGAAATATAACACCCGCAAGAAAATAGCAAATGTTGATAATGGTGGAAGTAATGTGAGCATTTAAACGGACTGAAAATTGCCTAAAAAGTTCAGATGTCAGAGTGGAAATAGCTTTTTTTCAAACCTACTAGAGTTTTTAAATAGTAGTAATGTGACGATGATGATGGTGGCAGCCAGCACCTCCACTCATGTGTAATAAAACTAGATGCTTTTTGCGTTACATTCATAAACTATAACAGCTTATATATGCCTTTTTCTAGAGTTGCGTGGTGGTGGTGATGGTGTGTGTAAAAAGAGGAAGTTCACTCATTTCTCATGGTTTCCTAGAAAGCGAATTGCTTTATGATGTTGTTAAAATAGAAGCTGTAGTAAGCACCAGCATCACCAGCAGGTGAAGAACCATATAAAAATAGTAGAATAGACTGAGAGACACACAGAAAGAGGCTAAAAAGTTTCCATTGTTTCTTTCTCTATTTTACTACTGTTGCTAATACCGTCTCTATTAAATCCTCCTGGAGGTATAGTGGTGGAGGTAAAAACAGAGGAATAATTTGAGTAATAGGAAAACAAGGGTTGATAAGATGACCTGTAATTTCCTTAAATGCCTCCCATGCAACCATATTTATACGCTGTGTTTCTGGTTAATGACTCCCTGTAATTGATCACATCGATAATGGAATGGAAATGAAATGGTAAAACGGGAAAAGGCACAGGAAAACTGTGGCAAATGTACATGTTGGGCATGTTGAATTCGATTCAAAAGGCAAAGGTGCGTATATTACTAGTTAGTTGTATGTACAATATAAATATAATATTGGTAATAAACAGCTTGGAATTGGGACTTTGTCGAGAGAATGAGAGAGTGAGGATTGTAAATGGTTAGACTCAAATTAATACTCACTTTTATTGAATGAATTGACGTTTTGGTAGGTCCTTCCTTTCTATCTAGAATTTCAACTGCATACATGATGGAAAATGTAGAAAATTTTATTTGAATGATAACTTTCAGTTGGTAAAGCTTAAACGTTGGGTTGCATAGCAAAGTTAAGGGTGGAGAACTGAATATCTCATATAAAGAATTGTTCTAATATTTATCATAATATAAAATGAATGGCGAAATTTAAATGTTTGTATGGTTATCAAATTTCATGCAAAATGTGACAGCACTTTTTGGTTTGTACGCATACCACGGTTTTGTTGGTGTCGTGACATGCTGTTAAAAGTCACCACGACGAATCTCTATGACGGTACACACATTCAGATACTATACAGGGTATGTATCAATTATATTTTTAACTGAAATGTACTTGGCGTAAAAGTACACTCCTTTCCGATACGTTGGTGGTCAAAAACATCACCACTAGTAATGGTTAACGATTTGCGAACGGATAAATAACCAGTAAGGAGGCCACAAGTCATAAACTTAAGCCAAAACTCCACTCTCAAGAGCTCTTTTTCTGCCTCGAGTGAACTTTTGGCAGTAAAAAATCTTAAAGGTGAGCATATGGGGAATAAGCATTACTTTTATGGCACCTTCCTCTCCACATGTATAGATATATAAAAAAGCATATAATATAGTCAAATATGTAGTGGCATTTTTCTGATTGGGCGATCAAAAATGTGTTATGCGGGGTAGTATTGTTCAAAGCTGAAATCTGGCTTTTTCTTTCTCTCTTTCTTCCAACGCCATCACACCTTCATAAAATTTATTTATGGCTGTGGGTGATGAAGTATATAAGAAAGTGTTGAGAAGATTTGCAATGCCAATCTGCCTTCAAATGGTAGGAAATAAAAAAGCAAGCTATGAAAATTTTCTTTGATAACTGGTAGTCATTATACATAAAAATTTGTCTACTTATATCCTGTGTCTTTCTGGCTATTGCTCTAATTATTTTTCGTCGTTATTAAACTGACAGACAGATTATATATAATACAGAGAAAGTATTTTAAATGAACTACTACGACAATCGCACATAACGTACAACTAAATATTTATTACGTGTTTGTATTTCTATATAACTGTATTATCTCGTGAGAAGGAAGAATAAAGAACACTGAACTAAATATATTATAACTACCAACAATGAACAAAGACAAATCATCTATTATCTTTACATACTTGTGGTTTTCAAATAATTCTCTTAATATAGAAGTTCTTGACTACTCCAGATTCATATACAATAGTCAGTACTTATAAACCACAAATTCTTCTCAATCCATGTATCTATCTCCGCTCGATACACAACTGATAGCCAGTTAAGATAAGATGCATTACTCAAAGTTTATCAAGCATTAAATTATAAAACTGTTAAAATACGTAACATTAAAATGTTTAGAAGAACTTTACAATTGGTTCTGTGTATAATTTGAAACTTTTCGAACCAACATTTTCCGAAAACAAAGCCTTCCAATTCATAGAAAGGATTGAGATTGAACTTTGTGTGTGTATCACTAATCTGTTTCATATATAATATGGAATATGGATGTAGTCATAATGTCAAATCGTCAAAATATAATTTTGCGCTTACTTCGATTAGGAACTTCATTTATCACTGTAGCCCTTCACTCTACTGTACTACCCAATTCCATAACAGATGCCAGACAATCTCCGAATTCTTCTAAAACTGCACTTTCAATTTCTTCTTCCGACATCCTTTGCTTTTCACAGGCTTCGGCTTTAGCCAAAAGAAGTTCAACGATGGATATCACTACTTCGTAGGATATCACTGGATACCTATACAAAACAAACAAATATTAGGCTTTGTAATCGATACCTACTTTACTCCAATTGACTGGAAGTAGTATAATTACCTGAATACAATAGGAGACACCATCAAACCCAAATTATTTTGGGCCGACACTTCCTGCAACAGAGCACTCAAATCACTTTTTACTTGATTCTGCAGCTGAACATTAACCTCTGGTTCCTGGGTCAAATCCTCCAAAATCTGCATGTAAGCTGTTTCCACTCCAGAGCCAGCCAAGTCTTGTTCTGCGCCTACATCATTTGGCAAATCGGATGGGATATCTTCAAAACGGTTTTCACAGCCTGTACATTTGCAGATTCCAGAACAAAAGACATTTGCTTTGAAACATGCACAGTACTTTTGTAAACAGCTTGATCGTCGACAATTACACCCTTTATTGTACCGAAGTTCATCTGCCTCCCCATTCTGTGAACTTTTACCAATTTTGGGTCCAAACGCACCAGGATTTCTCACAAGTTTAGTAGCCTAAAACAATTATTGTCAACTTTAAGAATATCATCCAGACACATATTATATCCAACGAAAAACTGTAACTGCTCATTAGTTACCTTCTGCCGGTCTTCCTCGTGTTGTAAATTGTTAAAACAGTTTGTGCAATTACACAAATAACAAGACTCTCCATTGGCAAAACAGTTACAATATAGCTGCAGACACTGCGTTTTTGTACAACTGCAGGGTTTATGAAGTCGCATTCCATTAGGCTCAAGAAATGATCGTATCGAATCAAAATTGCTTCCAGCACCAGAAGGGGACAAAGTGAGACTTGGCACTTCATTGGATGGTACAATCGGATATTTCCCCTTAACAACACGACCGTGTTGGACCTACATAAAAAGAAATGTCATGAATGTTTTGAAAACCTTAAAACTTAAGCATTTTGAAACAGTGTATCACATTACCTCGCCATTAGCAGTTGGTACAGCTAGAGATTTCTCTTGGGACTGGTTCAGAGGCGTAAGTATATTTTCTTGCTTAATCATCAACTTTGGACTGCCTCCTCCAAGTTGTTGATCTCCTCTTGGAACAATAGCCGGTAAGATCAGTACAGGACGTTTACGTGCTAACGGCTTCTGTTTAGACGACCCAGATACCGCTGGAGCGCGAAGAATGTTCTGAAATATGTTGAACAAACAAAATACAAAGACCATCCAACCAAATTTTTGTAGTGTAATGAATGGAAACTTGTAAGGATACCTTTGCTCCAGTACCCAGCGCTGTACTTCCGCCACCTTGGATGATACCCTGAAGCCGACTAGGATTCATAATGATTGTTTGCCTTTGGCCCAAGTCCCCACCAGTCTGCTGCAAGCCGTACTTGGTGGTAGTAATAAGCTAAAAGAAAGCAATCATTTACCATTGAAAATTCACAATTTATCTGGGACTCATTTGGTAACAAAGTCAGAATTGCTGTGAAAAGCATACCTGCTGCGAAGTCCCAGGCTTAGTCACTTTCTTAGCAATCTTAGCCGGAGCCGGGGGTGTTGGTGTCGCAGCACTTGTAGTAGCAGTGGTTATCGGCTGCAAAGTACTGGTTTCAGGATTGAGTATAGCTTCTTGAACATTTAGAAACTTCTGGTTGATATCATGCTCCTTTTGATGCTGCTCATTGCTTTCAGGCACCTTTTCAGATGTCATGTACGTTTCTTCGTCAGCATTTATGACGTCCGCTACAATGTTCTCCGTTTCCACTTCCAGGGGATCCTTCTGCAAATTATAATCATTTTTCTTCAATTACAGATATCCACATATAGACATGCGCAATGCACATTCTGTTTTGTTTTATCGTAGTACCTCCGTCACCTCCTCCTCCTCCAGTGCTGTCATCTCTTCTTTATCAGGATCATGCATATTTGCTAAGGTTATAGTTTTGCCGTATCTATCTACAACCTCAATAGGTTCATGTTTTATGTCAATATCTGGAACCTGATGATAATACTCCTCCATCATTTGAGCCGTTGCCGGCTGTTCCTCTACTTTTCGATCCGCCATGGCACAAACTTCCCCTTTTTGTACTTGAAAACTACTAGGCCTGGAACCTAAAACGTTGAAGTTAAAAATCTCAGAGAAATTTCTAGGTCGATTTTATGACTGATTTGCAAAAAATTTCACTTCTACCTTGTACTTAGGAAGTCCTAAGTAGTCTTTGATTAGTAAAGTCGTGTGAAATCTCGGCAATGGCAACGATCATAACACCGAAAAAATGATATTCTAGTTAAATGAACATGCACATATGCTTAAGTAAAAAAAACCGGCGGATTTTCCTAGGAATTTATCTAAACCATTTCTCCTGACTTGATCTCACAATTTGCTAAGTTTTGCTTTGTTGCTATACTCTGGATTTAAAGTAAACTGGTAAAATATTTTGGTAATCATTTAACAAACCAATGCAGACGGCATTTTTTCCCTTTTCACCATTTTGTGTGTAGGGAACAGTTTTCTGGCAGTACGTAGTCAGTAGTGGCCAGTCGAAAAATATGCATCTATCTTGGCTATTTAGTCGCGCTATGCATAACCTCGCATGTACAGAGTGCTCAGTAAAGCGATAGCAAGCTCATGTTTTATGTAAGATTTTCCACTAATTCCGATTGTTTGACAAAATAGAGATATACTTTGTATCCAGAGGATGCTAAATGCTTGTAAAAGCTTTGGTGCAAATTGGTTGGCTACATGGTAAACCAAACATTGACCGTACAATCAAAAGCTGTTTTCAAAGCTTATGCAGTAAATATATAATATATATTCACCTAACTGATCAACTCCTTTTTGAAAGATAATGAAGATGCTTTTCTGTCATGTTCACTTTGTGTAAAACTTGGATGGTGATGATTAAGCATTATATTATTGTGTTCCACCCAGTCTCGCTCTAGAAATTAGCGAGCGGTCTGAATAATTGTTCATTCATTTTTGCATATTATAAAACCTAAGGTCGGTGAAAAACTTGCAATTACCGGTTAAAAGCCAACACCAGTTTATCTCCAAATTATTCACGGCTTATTATTGCTCAATCCATAACATTCACCGTTTTCGGTTATGTCATCTAATGCTTTGTCGTTAGAGCCACCTTGTCCATGCTAGTGCAATAATTCCGCAAGTTATCGGCTACATACATACCTACGTTCATACCTCCAAAAAATATTTCAGCTCTTGTTTAACTTTAAAATTGGAAACAAGTGTGTAGAAACGTGCATGAAAATGGTGAAAACTGGAAAGGATTATGGTTGGTCCCTCCTTCGCATCCAACTTGCATACTAACGAGCCATAACTAAATTTTTAAATGGAAACGTTTTCAAATCAAGTATACCAGCAACAATGTTAAAAATCTGCTTGCAAGCATGCGGCCGTAAAGTATGCCTTTGTTTATTATAAAGTCAAGGCACACGTTTTTTCAGAGTTAAGGCTTGATATAAAAGCGGAGAAAAGACCACCCAAAAACACAAGCCATTTTCACTGTATCATATATTCCTGTAGACCAGCACATACTCTTAAGCTCTCTAGCATACTATTACATGAGTAATAACACTAAAAGATTAAAAAATGACTAAAGTAAATAAGTGGATGCCTGTTTCTTTTGGCTTATCCATCTAACCATCACATTCATTCTACATAATATGATCGCTTTATAGTATAATTTTCCCATTTCTCTCTGCCGCATACTTGTAATTTTCTCTTGGTGCTCTCTACACGTTAAATAGATAGACAAAGTCCATGTGAAATACGTACGAAAAGTAATATGTTTATCTAGAAAAACCGTCAAGTTCATAACGACGTTCCTCATCATCATCATATGCAGCCAGCATATTATGTTATTGTTGTTGGTGCTACCTTTGTAACATTTTAAAAAACATTTTCTCTATTTGGTATATAAACTATAGCCGGACTGTTCATTTTGAAAAAAGTTGGAAGGAAGGAGTGTTTTGATTATGATGATAGTTGATGGTGTAGTTAGTTTGTGAAAAAATATAATGTGGACAATTGAGTTGATGCACAATTACTTACCAGAAAGCTAAGAGGAAATATATTTTAACTAACGCACATTCAAAAGCGTTGGTTGTTAGCGAGAAAATGGGAAAAGGATGGCCTTTAAAAAAAGAGACATTGACTTCTTCATGTGGACGTACCTTTTTCCAAATTGTGTGTGCCAAGTGTACATTTACACTGCGCCCGTTTTCTTTTTGATTCTGAGTGCGGCACGTCAACATCCTCATCTTTTCTCTTTTATCGTCATCTCTATTATTGTTATTATTGCAATCATTTGACCACCACCACGGTTATCATTACCATGATCATCGTGAAAATGACCACGACTCATATACTCATATACATCATTATGATCACAATCGCTGTGATCACTTCACTTCCGAATTAAACTATCTGCTTGATGTTGTTTTGGTGGAAATGGCACATTGTGATTTTCCAATGGTAAATAACAAAATAAGGCCACTGTCGTCATCTTCAGTATCATTACAAGTTGTGTTCATCATGTTATCATTATAATGCAGCTATGAATAAAGACAGAATAGATAGGAAAGTCCAACAATTGTGGAAATAGCATGCATTACCAAGCCAGGACAATGACATTGGGGAATTAAATGCATCCACATTCCGCAACATTGAAAATTTTTCAGAATATGAAGAAGTCTTGTAGCAATAAAAACGGTTTCTAAAAGAAAATTTGTCAATGTCAGCCTCCCAATTTTTAATCAGTCCTGCAGCATATAAAGAAAAAAGCTTGTCTAGCTCTTTAGTAGTGTAAATTTTTTTGTGATACTTGATTGTTATGACTGGGGAGTGAACAGTGAACACTGAATTGTGAGTGAGAGAACTGAGCCAAGCAAGGCGTGAATTATCGTAAGATCTCTGGGTTCGGATTGGACACAAACGAAACACTTTTTTTGGTTACTTTACCAGTTTTGCTTTTCGACTACTTCTATTGCTGCACTGCTTGTTTAAGTAAACTTGCTTCATTCTCGCTCTCTGTGTTCGCAGAGCTGCTTGTCTATTATCTTCCCCCACACCACCACCGCCGCCACCATCGTCACTACCACACACACAAAAAAACGCACGTCTATTCATCCATATAATATCAAACTGAATAATTTTTGTATGCCTACATTACAAACTTGTATGTTATGCATATGTGTTAGTTGTTAAGAGCAGCGCTGAAGCTGATGATGATGATGATGATGACGACGACTTGTAATCAAGTAGCACGTAACAAGCAGCGGTGGTGTGTAGACTAACGCAAACCAGGTGGCCAGCTAGACACCCAGCAAGAAAAAGAAATCATACAATGCACGCACACACTTTAAAACTCATAAGGAAATTGGAAATAAGTAGGGACTTGCTTCTATAAAAGCTCGTTTTTCGAAAAATGGTCTATGATTACTATTACTAGTGCACGGCTTGTTTTACTCGCTTTTCACGCACACATCATCATCATACGAGTCAGATGAACAGCAGCGAAATAATTTTCAGGGGAAATGGATTGTTGGGCTTGGATGATGTGATAACCAGGGAGCAATTATACTAGCAAAAATTTCGTTTTTCTTTGGAAACTAGAGACTTTTTTGGGTTATTCTGAAAATAGTGTGGACCAGGAATAAGAAGGGACAGTATTGATGGAGCCCATGCAATTTTCAGAGACGCAGTAATTAGCTACGGGCATCCCTATGTCCGCTCCATGCAGGTCAATGTGTTTTCCACTTTCCATACTCAAAATTACTTCTGTTTTCCGTTGATCTATGCGCAGTTTGCTATTGAAACCAATAGATCCCATTTCATTACGTTCGTATAAGAGAAATCACTTAATTTCTTAAAAGCATTTTCTAGCTTGAGATCTATTTTAAGCCATCCAAAATGAAATGATGCATTGTCTTGTCTCCTCCCGAGTAAAAATATTTCTGTGTATCCCTAAAAAGTTGACTTTGACTTTCTCCTTTGTCTTTATCTTCATTTTAAAAAATTACCTACTGCACATACTTTTATTTATCTGATGCATGAAAACTGGGCATGAATGAATGAAGCCACCTACTTGGCCGTGCTAATAGGGTAAGGGTAACCAAGGGATAATACATATATTCTATTATAGTTATTACGCTCATTATTTTGATGGTGATGGTTATTATATCCTTCATCATGATGACGAGCCATGAAACCCTCTTGAAAATTATTATTGAAAGGTTGTGCAGCAAATGGTTCCAAACCTTACATGGACAACTACTAATCGGGTCTGTGTGTGTTTTCATGGTGATAATACGATGGTGGTCCTGCAGACACATTCTACTCAGTCTTAAAATTATTTCTTACTAACTTTTTAACGTCAAAAGTGGAAAGGTAAAAATATATAAAAAATTTAGAGGAAAAGACTATCGATAAAAACGAAAGAGCACACTCAAGCAAACTTGACTTTTCGTGGTACATTTGATAGTGTTGCAATAGATTTTTGTTAGAATGTTGTACTTAAATTTATCAGGAGATCGTGTTTTCTTAAGAAATATATAGTCATGGGCGTCTTTAAATGTTGCATGAAAGTCAAAAGGGGACGAGTTTGGATGATTATAAGAAAGGGATAAATTTTAAGACGTTTGTTAACAGAAAGACATTATGTCGAAGTGGACCAACATGATGTCTAGCATCAAGCATATGCTGCTTTTTCTTTCCAATCAGCGTTATCGTCATTGGCATTCTTGTTACATTTATAGACCAAGAAAGAACAAAGTATTTTTACTATTAGGAATAATAGTACAACTCTTTTGCGTTTTAAATATCCGAAAATTAAAGGATTTAACAGAAATGGAAACTTGGACTGAAATAATGAAACGTTACTAAACATTGCGTTTTCAATGCTGAAAACGCCAGTGGCAAATGTATCATGCTTACACTAAACATACTGATTAACTGCTTCTGTAGTATTTTTGCTCATGATTAAGTCATATATTTTCTCTCTCTGATCAACAAAGTTATTAAAAATATCAATTTTCGTGAAACCGCGACTTTTACGTCTACCTCACGTTTTTGCCGGTTTTCGTCGTGCCGTTGTTTATGTGTAAATGATAGTTAAGTAACTATGAACAGTGCACACGTAGGTGCCTGCCAAATTTGTTAGATGAGTGGTGTATCGATAAACAATGTTGCTGTAGATGTGTGGTTTACAAACACAAGAAGACTTTGTACGTATATTAGTACATGCAGAGGAGAATTAAAATATGAGAAATGAGAAGCAAATTACTTTGGCATTTTAAGTTTTTTGGTTCGTGATGCCACGCCAATGATTTGAGAATCATGCTTTTCTGCTCCTTTCTTTGAAAATGACTTGATAATTTGTAGCGATCAGAGAATAGCAAGCAAAATGAAAATTAAGTTGTGTGTAGACTTTGTGTATATGTATAATTTTTAATGACAACAGATTTTTTGGCAGCGTGCTGTATCATGAGAAGAAAGGCAATGCAACAAATAAAAATATGTGCATGTGTACACGTCTCTAGGTATCATAATGATTAGGATTGATTTACGTAAACGCTAACAGTGAATTCCGTGATGCCACTACTGACATGCCTTTTCTTTAAGAAAACCGTTCATGTCCTCAGCAAACAAAAGGATTGAAGCTCATTAGCCACTTTTAAACTTGAGAAGTGATACCTAACGCTGTCTATAAAATGTATGCTTGATAATCAACAAGAAATCAATGCAAAGTGACATACCAAAAATTGAATTTAGCTGAATGATCAGTCGTCGATAGAACCTGGTCAAAAAGGACTTGACAGTCGATTAAAATATAAAAAACAACAATTGCCTAAGAAGCAGGTTGTTTTTGTACGGGTTTTTAAACATGGTCATTCTCCACTTATCATCAGTATCAGCACACAAGCTAATCGACAAAAATCAATGATGCATCAATCATCCCCTGCCTGGCATGATAGTAATTCGATCGCCCTGTGAAATATCACGGTTGGAATTACAACTAGTATTATGGCTAATTGAATAAGTAATTTGTTTCCATCTTTGAGAAATTGTAAACTGCATTGTTACATATGGCTATATAGGTAGTGAGCATAATGATCAGTAAATGAAAATAGTCATTCCTTTGCAAATAAATAGTAGAGAAAAGATAGCTTTATAAAAATGTTTAGAATTGATTCGTTAAACGCTACGGGAGTGCAATTTACAAATCTCATCGATTTCCCTCTCTGTGACAGTTATACACGCTTTGAAAATGATTCCGTTTTTGTCAATCGAACAAATCAAAAGGTTTTTTTGCAACAAAGTCCAATTACGGTTTGCTGAAATGACATACACAATACATAAATCTTGATGCCAGTAAATCAATCCCGAATTTGCACTGAAACAAGTCGTTCAACCTACTTAGCATAAATTACTAGCCAAATTATCCGTCAGTGCTTGCCAACTTAATCTAGTCGCTTGACTATTAATCCCATCAACGAACCGTTTTCCTATTTACTGCTTTACTAAAATATTATGCTCTTATAATGTCAATTATTGTGGTTTTGCTACTCGCCTTTCCAATTTCACCGTTGTAATAGCAGCAGCAGTAGTGTGCGTTATAGCCAAGTATCCTGGGAAAGTAGTTTTTGTTCTCTCTTAGCATATTTTTTTTACTTATGTCAAAAGAAGGAATTATTAGTGTATTATTTCGTTAATACGTTTCGTGATAACCATGTCATTGGACTGATGATATGAACAGCATGAAATCCTTGGCTATTTTGTATTTCCATTAAGTGCATGCAACAACCAAACTATACTCCCTTTTATTTCTGGTGAATGAGGAACATGATACTTTGCTCTTTGTGTGACATATTATTATTATTATTTTGTACTGTAAGTTGATTTTTTTCCTTTCTTCTTGTTACTGATTGTGTTGTGTTGTTTGTAGCGTCTCACCCTGACATTTCCAGGATGGAAGTCATTTCTCGAGAGTTATGTCTCCGGTGTTGCTACTGCTGCTGGAGAAGCAACATGATAATAATGATTTATGTATTCGTGTCCGATCATACATGCGCTATTATTATTCAGTCAATGAGAAAATCCTGATTGAGCACATAAATAATTGTAAGATTACTTGTATCCATGAGACGACAATAATAGCACCAGCTATTATGATTATTATTCACTACCGCTATCATATCCGTGGAGACAATATGGACAAGTTCATGCAACCTCTATTACCCCCTTTTGGTATATTTTATGACATGCATCTTGAATTGAAATATTGAAAATGGGCTTCACGTAAAATTGCTCCCTGAAGACTTTCCCGAGGCTTTTTTGTCGTTACACACGGGTCGTGTTGTACATATTTTTGTGCTACACCAAAAATCAATCACGAAAGTGAATAACTTTAGGTACAGCGTATATTATGCTAGTTGCTAATATGTCGTGGCTACTGGTAAGTATTTTCAAAACCGCAGCACACAGAGTGGTCCCAACTTCCGTCGTGATCGCGGACTGGACAAAAGAAGGGAATTTGTACACCACCACGCAACCAGGAATTACTTTGCCACGCTCAACAACTCTTGGAAAAGAAAAGCCACGCATTTATATATTCATCCTAATAAATAAACTCTGTCTTATGTCCTCTCTGTGAATGTAAAACGGAAGAAAAGGTACAAAATTGTACATTAAGTATATTAACCACGAAGGAATATTATAATTTCCTGACCGAGAGCACATTATTTCGTCTTTGTCCAAGGTCTATATCCATGCCTATTTACTTGTCTGTTCTGACATCCCTCCAGCTCTCATATTATTTTATTTGATTGCTCAATCCGGTATGGCCCCCTGTCATATTTATTTTCATTTCCATGTCTGCTTCTTGTCCGTCAAAGTGTCAGCCGTGACGATCTTATAACAGCTACACAAATACTACTGCTAATAAATAAGCAAGTTAATAATCAAAACTACAATGAAAAGTGGAGGAGTAGATTTTCTCCTGTGGTTACATTTGTCTTGACAAAAATCAAAACGTCAAGTCCGTGTAAATTTGCTTAGCTTTCTTTGCAGCGTTTGGGGCAATACGAAACAATGCTTAACTGAAGGCGTTAATAAATGCAGCATTTTGCAGCTTTTGAAATTCTACGAATGTTTAATCTTTTCAACTTAGAAAGCCATGGTGCAACGCCTCTTCATCAGGTCACGTCCGCATGAATACGCACTTAACAAGGCATCCACTAATGACGCATCAAGGCCTTAGACCCATTAACATTTAATTTGAAAATAAGAAATGATAAAAGTTGAATAATTTCATGAAAATGAATCAAATGCAAATTTTTATTAATGGAATTGCTCAGTGAATCAATTCAAGTCAAACTAATCAAAATCATTTTATCTGCAACTGAATACATTATCATACAAAACGGCCAATCGCTTCAAGTAGCTATCATTAAGAATCGTAATAACCTAAAAAAATAAATCGAATTCAAAAAAGTAAATAAAAAAATTGCAAAAGTGGTAATTTTCCCCTTCTTTCACCCTTCTGGACTACACTAGCACCACCACCACCACCAACAGTGAAGTACGCTTCCATCCCCCACATTATATTACTTCTCTAGGACGCGTTATATAAATTGCACTTTTAAAATTATTTTGCAGCTGTCAGCCACACATTTCGTTTTCTTCACTGTGAAACGTCACACTCTCAATGTGAGATTGTGTTTGTGAAGACAAGAAAAACGAGGTGGGTAGCCAGTCGGGCAGGTAGGTTTCAAGCCTATTATAGCAATCAGTTTTTTTGTATAGGTATCATAATACACATTATACATTTTTTACAATAATTCTTGCTCTTTTTTCATCTCTTCTTGGTGTACTTGAACTTGTAATTATTACATCAACTCATGAAGCATCGAGGAATAAAGAAAAAAAAGAGTGAGGAAAAAAGGTAAGAAAATATGCAGCGTAAATCTGGATGATAACTTGACAGCTTTTGCTACTTCTTCCACACACACAGACAAAGAGAGAGAGACGGACTACGTTATATTATGTACCTATAACCATTTGAGTGAGATGAACAGCCTTGTTTTCTAATACTTATCACCAATTATTTCCCGTAATTACTACTTATACCTTTTTGTTATTTACATTTCTGATTTAATGGCTGAGTTTCACGGGGCAAGAAAAAGGAATACGTTTTAAACTCTCAGAAACTTTCTGCTTCTCATTTTATTTCTTATTATCACCACTACCACACATATATGTAGGTATACATAGTAGGCAAGTCAGTCTGTCAATAATACCACCAGCAGCTAATTTCGATGAGGATCTACCTACCTTGTCTAAAACGAAGGGTGATTTTAAAGAACAGCGTATTTATGGACTTTTTTGTTTCAGTGTTGCTGGACTGGAAGGATCCTAGTCCTTCCTTCCAGACATGAGGATATGATGATCATGATGATAAAGATGATAAAGCAACAGATAGCATATATTTTTTTCTGGTGAAGAAGGTTTTGCTTTTTTTGGTGCTTTTCGAACTGTTTCTGCGGACACCATGTAACGAGGTAACGAGAAAAACCCTTTTTTGAAAGCTCGTTGCTGGCTGTTGAATAAGTGATAACGAGACTTTGAATGAAGGTTTAGTAAACTGTAATTTCCTTCTAACCTGTAATCAATTACTACACTATCTTTTTTCAGAGTAATCATGGAGGTCTCCCTGTGCTCTTTTCCTTCTTGTTTGTTTGTTTTTTCTCCTTGTTTCTTCATCTTCTCTCTCTGAAAGGTATAATGGGTACTTTGCGTGGAGTGAGCAATTTATATTCCCTGTGCATTCCAACCCTGTTTGTATGTAAAACAATAAATAAAAAAAGTTTAAACTGAAGAAGAAGATATGTGGTTAATGTGCTCTCAATATTATCGTTACACAGTTTCAATGAATTGTTGAAAATGGGCATTCTTGCGAGATTAGTGTTGGTTTTGAAAACAGTCAAGGATTGAGATTGTGTGGAGTAGTTTTGAAGAGGCAATGACCAAACCTGTCATCATTCAGCTGAAAACTTGTGATGAGGATGATAATGATTAGTACAAGCAAGCAAGTATACATTCCAATAGAATTCCAATCCTGAAGAAAAGTCATCATCATCATGTCTACCACAAGAATAATTTATTCAGTGGGAATGAATGGGGTGTAAAATGTGAGTTGCATGGAATTTGACAGTTTTCATTTTACCCCAGAACCAAAAAGCAGTCTAGAATTGTATGATGAAATGACATCATTGTTATTTTAGTGTAATATTTAGCATACTTTCTATTAGGTACAAAATTTACACACATTTTGAAGGTTAGCTTACAAATATTTATAGTAGCAGTCTGTCAACAACGTGATCAAAAACTAAAAAGTTGCCATATTATCGATGGTCAGCGATGATTAATACTCATGCGTAATACTTTTATTCTTGGAAAAATTTGTGCTTGAATCCGGACTTTGTACCTGAGGGCGAGTGTTGACTTGCCATCATTATCAATACGGCTTGAGCAAAAACAGATCAAAATATATCTTCTCGCAATAACCAGACAAGAGAATCAATACATTAGTAAAGGTTTTGCATGCCTTCATTACATTTCACTTTTTTAAATAAAAGCCTCCCACCAGTAGTAAAGTATTACGAGCATAATAGGTCCCTCTAGTACTGTCATAAAGGAAATTATAATATATAATAATTGTACTAAACTACTTTATTAATAAAAACGGCTAGCTGACCCAAACATTAGAACAGAAGTGGAAAACAATGGAAATTAAATACTGTCTGCGTCAATGTACCTATTTATTTTCACAAGTCAAAGCCAAAAACAATCAAACCTCAGAGCTGTCAGAAGTGTCAACAAGTCAGTCAACGCAGTGGCCATGATAATTATGATAACGTATCTTGACAAGTTTTCCGCTTTTGTGTGTGTGTGTCCGTCATGATGGTGGTAGGATGAACAAGTAATTCACCAATATTTATTTGCGTGTTTAGCTTATAAAGAACAAGTAGCAACAAGGCATAATAAACAGCAAAAGGCAAAAGAGTATGTGATCATCACAAGAAAATTTTGATGTTTGTTGACTACCGAAAATTAATTAAGCCGGTTTTAATAAGTGATAGCAACCATGATAAAATCATTTTATTGTTTTCATTTCACCCAACCCACACGAAAATGCCACAAGTTTTGTATAATTCAAATGTTTTCAAGTCAGTGCGTTTTTGAGGTTGAAACGTCATTTGACACTAACTAGATATATGTTAATTAATGATTTCTCATTAATTTATGGATTTACTGTTGTCATAATTTTTTTCTTGCCCAAAAAATCGTTTAACTTTTTGAAAGGTAAGTGTATAAAGTAGCAAATGTACTACGCACGCACCAAAACGTAATTATCACCTTGATGATTTAAACAAAGGTAGGAAAGAAGGGCGTTTTTATTATCGAGGAACCAACAGAACAGAACGAAAAACAGTTCTAGTTTCTAATAGATAGTTATTTTCTACAGCTTTCCCAAGAAATTTATATTATCTGCATAAATAAATTTTATTTAACACTATCAATAATCATCAATAAAATTATATGCGTGCTTAGTCTGCAGTTTATGTTGACGATGGTGGTATGGGTCAAGTTTTCTTCTCGTGAAATAAAAAAGACCCTCATGCACACGCAAATAAGGTTTTAATAATAGGTTTCCAAATATATGCGTAATAACTTTATTTTTTTCAGGCAATCAGGTAATAATTAATGACTGTATTTATCCTCTGCTTAGTGTATGGCGACAGATGCACATAGATGCAAGCTTCCTCGTTTTTGTTTCGTAATCATCATCGCCACCACCACCACCATGGCTGTCTTTGCACTGGTACAACAAAGTGCATTTCAATAAGTAATTATAATGCTTTTTTACTCACTCTTCTGATGTAGATTTCTTATTTTATTGTTCTGATAACCACACATTTGCTTGGTTTTATTAACTTTTCAAGAAACCCAAACAAATGGTAACTCCATTAGGACAAAAGGTGGCTATAAAACATTAATCGGTGGTTGTAATCATTATCAACCAGATTTTCTCTTTTTTAAGAAACTAAAAAGCAGTTGTAGTAATAAAAAAGGAATATCTAGTTTCAAAGGAAGAAATTCATTTTCCAGAGGAAAAAATTGATCCTCTTCTGCAACAATCTCAATTCAGTAAACTAGCAAAAGTATTAAAAGTTACACACACCACCACGCCTTGTGTGCACTAGTGCAGCATGGCTGATGGATCAAAACGAAAAAAATGAAACGATTTTTTATTATATCCTTTTTACTGCAAACGGACTGCTGTTATAGTAGTTTGTAAATCGTACATAAAAATTTCTGTTTGCTTCCCTCCAGTTTTTTCTCAAAGAGCCGACAAGCTATAACTCCCCATGACACACATGAATATTACCATTATATTACCATGATCCTCCGACTTGTTGTGTACTCAAAGCCATATTTGTATTCATATATATAGGTAATTTGCCATTATCATTTTATATAAGTGTATCATCCTCATCATGATGACGATAATCACAATAAAAAAGTTTTTTTGCTGCGCTCTGTGGTGCGTAATATGGTCATATAAAAAGTGGCTGTGCGTAAGTAACTCACTCTGCGCATCACTACACTATTAAATGTTCATGGAGACCAGTTACTAAAATGAAAAGTATATATATTTCTCTGTTGGGTAGATAGGCTAGTTTAATCTTACGGAGAAGGGAAAAACGTCTTGATTTTTATTTCCCTAAATGAGTCAGAACAATTGAAAAGACCTTTTGCTTGGCCTGTACAATAAAAAAAGAGCTTCTCACTCTCTGGTTTTGCCGACACACACATACAATCAAAGTAAGATGAAAAGGATGGGACAGCTTGTCAGGATATCACAACGGGAAGGCTTGAAAGCAGCCAGCTAAGAACAAAGTAAGAAACAGCCTAGTTGGGAAAAACGACACCCGGCAAATCATCACAATTTTTTGCCGTTAAAACAAACAACGGCATTTGAAAAAGAAAAAGCTGCTGTTACCGTTTAAAATGTTTGAAAAGTTAGAGAAAGGAATGAAAGCCATCTGATTATAAAATGTCTAGACAAATGCAGTGTAATTATCAATTATGCAAATGAAATGTGCAATTAATTTCTGCCAACATCATTTTTTATGATTGGCAAAACTTATTGGTACAGACAGGCTGTTAGTAATTCCATATGTTTTCCTGCCAAATACATGACATAAATATCATTTATTAACAGTTGTTGCATAAAATAACACGAAAAGCATTTTCTTTGTTTGCATAACTGAAAATCGGTATTTTGATCCTTTCCTGTTACAGTGTTACTCAACTGCAACGCTGGCATTTGGGATGCAATCCTAAAAATCAAAACGTCTGCAGGTAGACACGCTAATGAATAAAGGGACTTGCTACACGCATGACATTTAAGAATACACAAATTTAAGCCCATCTGATCATTAGACCTAAAAGCAGACTTATTTAACAATGATGAGCATGGAAATTGTCTTGAACGTCTAGGGAAAATAAGCATCAAACATGAAATGTGAAGATGGGTAGTCTTATTGTTTTTTTTTCAGCGTATCATTAACGTGTCATCTGTTTTATTGCATGTTATTCGGGTTGTTAGTTGATAAAGAACATCTTTCTGTCTTGTTGACATGTAAGCCAATTAACAAAAGGCCAACCGTGTTCGTCCCCGGTATCAACATCATTATCATCATCATCCTCTTCTTATGCTCATCATTCCACCATAATCCAATCCAAACTAACAACCAGAAAACAAAAAAGGAAGATTGTCGGCCGACAAATAAAACCTTAATTCTTGTCTCAAGTAAGCTATACAAACGGTAGGAGTATTATATTTACCTGTTTCAGTGTCATCATTATACTATCATCGTGTTTCGTGGTTGCATCTATTCCTTTATATCAGGTCGGCCTCCAAGTAGGCGCTTTTTTTCCTAAACTCATCTTCCATTTTAACCTCAGCTAAACTTGTGACGTTCAAATAGAGCTCTGTGCGACAGTTAGCTTTCATCAAGTGCACGCAGATAACTGATTTCAGGATTATAAGCATGTATGCATATAGTTAAAACTATGTTCTTGTCAAGGTAACTCGTCTCGTCGGGCTTGATTATGGTAAAAATTCAACTTGTATGCGTTTCATCAGTAAGGCTTATAGTTTTATCAAAATTCATTACAAAAACCGACCAGACTTTACCAACAAATGTAAAATGTTAAAACGATGTGATGAGTGTGACGATAATTTCATGTGATGCCTTGTCTGAATGTGTACCCAAGCAAGCCGAAATATACTGGTACCTCCGCTGCTGCTGCAACAAAAACCGCTACCGACGGATGCTGGTGCACACAAGCTCAGTTGTTAGATGATCAGTTGCTCTACATTTTTAATATTTCAAATGTTACGAAGGTAACATGGAAAAAGTAAAACGTTGAAACAAAGTCGAATGAGGGTATCAGTATACCAAAAAACCCCGACCATGGATATTTTAATTCCAATGTACATGTGTGCGTTTACACTCATTTCATATTAAATGTGATATGAAGGATGATGATGATGGCTGTGTGTACGCAGTCCAAAAATAATCTACCTGCAGAGTCCTTCCCCAACCAACCCATCATAGCATTTATGATGATCAATCGGTCACATCATATTAGGTTGTGAATGAAAACGCAAATAGACAAGCAGAAAGTGGAGATTTTTTATGTGATGCTGCGTTGAGAAAAGGGCCGACCGTTGGACCACATTCGTGATGAAGATTATGCCACCATCCTTGTGAAATGGGTGTACACTGAAGACGGCTGTACACCTCAAGCAGCCTGATTATCATCTTACCTCATATGATAATTATTTCAAAAAAGAGGAAAGGCTAAAGGCTTTTGAGGATCACAGTAAACCAGGCTAGTAAATTCTATACAGGTAAATAGGTAATCTACCAGTTAAAACAAGGGAATCGTGAACATACCAAGCTAATAAGCTAAATTTCAGTAAAGAAAAACCATGTCATGTGGGTCACAATAATTGCATTTAAGCTTGCTATCTTGTAGAACATGCGTAATCATTGCATTTGATAATGGTCAGTCATCGCCTAAAACAATATTTTTTTCTTCTAATTATTGATTAACTTTCTAGGCAAACCATCTTTGACGTTTTGTAATTTCCTATGTGTGTGCACTCTTATTGATGTGTTATTAAAATGTTTGCGTATTAACATTTTATTATCTTTATTATGATTAGGTCATATGGTAGCCATCTGGATTTTAGCGTTGCAAAGGTTTCTTCTTACTAGGCTTTAGGAATGGATACTTACCTATGTAGCAATACCACCTGCGTCTTCAATTATTTGAATAAAAGCGGAAGAGGATCATAATGATTGTCAAAATCTTCTATAATACACCTTCAGGGAATCTTTTTTTATTTCTTGGCCACAACCTCTTCTTGATAAACATGAGCATTGACTATTATCTGAAATAAATACGTTGCACACTTTATTTATCTCATTTTGTTCTTACGCTTCTGGCTTGACTTTTGCCTTGTTTTAAAGAAACGGAGAGAAAGGAAGGGACCTCATTTCTAAATGCATTATCCAACCGCCACGTTTTGATATCCAAGCTCATTAAATTTGATTGCATATTTGAAATATTTAAAGCACTAAAAATATCAAAATCCGTAATACCCTTTTTTATAAATAACGACATGCATTTTGATGTACGATCTAGTTTTTATCTAAATTTATCATTTACCATTCTTATTACATTATTATATGAGCTTGATCAAGAAACGGATTTTTTTTTAGCTTCAGCAGACAAGATAACAGAGAGACGGACAAGAAACATAGTTTAGTTTAAATTGTTGTCCTGCTTTCAGCAACATTTCTTATTAGTGAAAGGATACAACTCTCTGAAAAAATATAAGTTCTCATACAGAAAATGTCTTCATTTCCTCTAGATTTTTCTAAAGCTGTCCTGTAACAATGAATTATTGATGTGTTTCATCAAGTAACTCAACTTTCTAAAAAAATAACTTACCTACCACTAAGAACGGTTTATCATAAAGCTTGATCATTGCACCAACCACCACTGGGGTCAGTAATAGATAAGTTGCAAGTAGATATCAAGTACAGCAGTATGAACATGAAGTATGCAACCGAAATTTATGTTATTGATGGTCAGGGACTCGTTAAAAACTCAAATGATAACAAGCCAGGAAGGGAAAAAATTGAAATGAGACTTAAGAAAATAAAGCAATCATATGAAGTCTTCACTGATGACGTCTGTGACCAACACGTCAATTTCCCTGGTAAAATCAGTAAAACTGATGAAAACATAAAATTGTTTACTTTTTACTGTTTCTAAACAGTTGGATTCCACTACTGTGAACTGTTCTAGCATTATCATAATAAATTTTAGAATACGACTTTTTGTGAAGGAATGTCAAATCATTTAAAAAATAAAAAGTTATGGAGACCATTTTTCTGCATACTAGTTGTACGTACATTACTTTTTTCACCACGGTGGCCATGGCCCTTGTTTTTTGGTGATTTATCAACCCTTTCCTTTCCAAAGCAAGACATATACGTTTTTTCACCGAAAACAGTTGCTTTTTCAATGTGAATAGCTACTGTGATGTGATCATCAGCACCCTGCCCTTGTGTGAATGTCTTTTTTTCTCTTAAAAACTTTTTACGGTTCTCAGGAAGTTTTTGTGGATGTGTGTCGCATATAAATTTCCTTTGTTTTTTTTCTTCAAGCTAATAAAATGTGATGGCCTACAGATTTGATGTGGTTACGTAGACAAATCTTTTGGTGGTAGAACAACAGCACACCAATAAATAAAAATGGAAGGAAGTACAGCATGTACCACTAAAAAACTAATAGGGTAAAAGGTCTTTAAATAAAATAAAACGAGGAAAAAGGCGACCAATTTAATAATATATATTTGTTTGTCAGTAAAAAATAAAAACTTGTGCTTATATATCAATAACACAAGTTGGTTGTAATCATTACAAACCAGTGAACAACTTGGCATTTCATCTCTTCAAAAATATGCTGTAGTAGTGAAATGAATGTATCACTGACTGACGATGAGTACGTAATATTGTGCATCCATCGTCGCGCGGCGGATATTTATAGGGGTCCTGAGTCTTGGTGACAGTTTCTATTTGGGAAACTCTGCGGGTAATAAAATTACTCTGTGGATGGTCGTAAAAAATTCTGTTTTTTCTTTCCCTACCAACACACAAAACATGAGTGGGACATGTGTTTTACCTAAACGTAACGATTTTTAAAAACAAATATGAATTGGTGTACTACTAACTACTACATACTAGTCAACTACACACATTTGACATTACTCAGTACATGATGAACGTACGCTGCTGCTGAAAAAAAGATACATATTGCTTGTTAACGATTTTTTTCTCTTTCTGAGTCAGAGCCAGAGTGCAGTAGAACATGAGTTGAACAATACGTCAACATGAGAAAAACGATGTTCCTTGTTAGGGAAAAAATACTTTTTCCTCCTTCCTCCTCATAATTTTGTGTGGTGGGCATGGTCTTGTAGGTATGTTTACGGGAATAACTTTTCACTTTACTAGTTTTGGAAAAAAGACAAGAGTCATTTTGCTTTACAGGATGCATAATGTAACGGAACGTACACAGATATAACCCAACAGGGGAAAAATGTTGTTGTAGTGCGTGTTTCGGATCCAATACTTTTAAACAAGCAATGTTGTAAAAACTCTTTTTGAAACCTATTAAATCTCAACTGATGAAAGGGTATAAATTACTCCACGGGATTTTAAAAGTACGACCGTGTGGTGATGATGACGACGGCCAAGACGACGGTACTATACTACTCCCGTACTTTTTTTGAGACTCAAGGCACTGTACTGCGGAAGCGAAAAACGGACTCTCTGCTTTTAATCATTATTTAACCAATGGCTAGTATACCAGCCTGCGGAAAATACATTTTTTGTTTCTTTAAACTTTTGTGTCAATTACTGGCTTGTTACCTACTCCTGTGTGCGTGGCCCCGGAAAACAGAGTCGTGTGGGGTGATGATTCTAATCTCTCTTGAAAAAACATTTTCTTGTTTAAAGTTCATACACACATAAAACAAATGAGAATGAGCAGTTTTTATGAAGTTACAACTACATGACATTCTTTTGAAATTCTAAACTTAAAAAGGGTAATAAAACAATTTTTTCAAAAAAGAATGTGTGAAAGTTATAAGTTTGAAATGTGAGTTTCAACAGGTTCATAACACAATTTTATTTTACTCTAGTTTCAATTTCATTGCATGAAAGCCAAATAAACACTTTTTACTTAAATTTCATAACGCTTCTGTGCAACAGCGTCATTAAACCTGAACGATATATATTTCTTCAATTCAAGCGCAGAGAAAACTACACTTTTTATCATTTCCAATAGCAAGCATTAAGGTTGTCGATAATCTTACTTCACCTTAAAGAAACTTTGTTTCAGGCACAAAATCTACCCCTTACCCGATTGACAAACTGATGCTAATCAAACCAAAATCCCGCGATGATGATGACAGAGTTGAGCAGTCGTTAAAGCTACAACTTTCTTGTTTCTTCTTTTCTCTCAATCATCAAGACTGTTTCGAGTTTATCACCAGACAAATTTAATCGTCGTCTTGGTCGTTGTCGGATGCATCCCATTATCATCTTCTTTGGTTACGTTTTTCTCCTCTTCGTCTTCCGTATCCTCCCTTCCCATTTGTAAAAGATTACGCCTTTTAAAGCTACCGTTGTTCTCCTCTTCCAAAAGATGTAATATCACTGAAACTGTAAAGAGACGCTATTATCATAAATCGTTTCTCTTTTATCACGAAAAGTTATTGGAGGGCGAGCGACAAGACAAGACGAAAATTTGTGCCTACTACTGTTCAAAACTTTTTAAGAAATCGATGCACCTTTTACCGTCTTCGTCGCGTACTTAGATTACAATTTATTTTATTATTGTTTCAAAACGAAATACAACAGTAGGGATCATTACAGAGGATCTGGTAACAAGTTTAGTGATTGACTACGATTGTATATCGCTAAACACAAGAAAATAAAGCATGATCGTTTTGGTGAATGATTCTTGATGATGATGTCTTCATTGTCTGATCAATCTAATGATTAAATCATTACAATTCTGATGACGAACCTAACGGCTCTGTGGGATACAGATGAAAAGATTATTGAGTGAAAGGCTATATTATGCTCTTATCTCTGCTTTATTTTCCCTGTTAAAATAAAATAAATAAATAAACAAACAAATATGCGCTGTTTGCAACCTTTCTTCAAGCTTTTAAACATCAGGTAATTGTTTTTCTTCTGGGAAGAATGATGAGTCTCTGACAGACAACTCTGTAGGAATTAAATGTGCACAAAGTACATAGAGAGAAATAAAATAGCATAGTTTAACAACTATTTGTTGCCGACTTGTTGAAGAAAGGCCTGTTTTCACGGTGATAAATGGTCAAACTGCGAGCATAAAACCATACAACACAAAACCAACGATCTCTCGATAATTTCAAATTGAACAACTTTTTGACCAAATTTGGTATTATGGCAAAAATTTAAGTTGGATGAAATCTTTAAGATAATTTTCAATCCTCGGTTTCAATTTTAAACTTGACCTTTATAATTTGCCCAGCAGTAAAATCCTTCTAAGGTAAAAGCATCAAAGTTGCCATTGACGTTTTTTCATTGAATTACCCAATCTTTTCATGTTTAACATTTATACAAATAAAAAGATAGCCTGATACGAAAAATGGTCTGCCTGCGCCATAATGTCATTTGAGCCCAATGATATATTATTAAGCTAGCTTTACATGACGCTAAGATAAGAATTTAATGTCATTATAATTGTATACACGAAACCAAGCATAGAAAAGGAAGGTATAAATAAAGTTGTGGTAAAAGTCAAGAAAAAGACACCGTTTCGCTTTTCAGCATTTACATTCATCAGAAGAAAGAATGAGATGTATGCACACCGAAAGACAGAGAGACGAAAAAAAATCATTAAATATTTTGGACGCCCAGTCATTTCTTCTGAGTGCACACAACAACGCGCATACGTAATAGTTATGAAAACGCTACTGCTGCATAATGAACCAGAGCTCTTGTCTCAATAGCACAGCGTCTGTGTGTTTCCCGTTCATTTTTCTTCTTCTTGTCGGCACTAATAAAGACATACAATGAGGATGACAGGGACACTTCGTTCTCGTTAAAAATGGTGAGGAATGATCATTTTTGTTGTTGTTTTTTAAAAATCTTTTTTACGCTTACGCTTCCTTCGTGTCGTCCTGCATACTAACCAAAATATTACAAGCTGCTTTTTCTAACAGCTCTATTTTGTTCTAATGCCTGCCTTCACTGTAGACACCGTATAAAAATTGTACCAAGGCTTATTATTACACTTTTGTCTACCTTTTTTACATACAACATCTTAACTTGTTTGCTTTCTGTTTTTACAACTCTAATCTTGTGTTTTAAGAAGAAGCCAAGTTGTTTAATAAGAAACGCTGCTTTACCAAAAATAATAAGCTTACCTATTATTATTTACCGTGCTACTCGTCTCTCTCAGTTTTTCTCCTTGATCAGTCGTCATCCTTTTATTCATTTTTTATCTGGATTGTACAACAAGACCTGTGTCTTTTTTGAACAGTGCACCGTGCACCAAGTTGATTGAGAAATTTAGATTTGGAAACGTGATACTGTGTGAAAAATTATACCTCAGCGTCGTAAATGAAAGTCCCATTAATATTTGTCATTTGGAAAATGCTACCAGCAAAAGGCTGAGTAAGCAGGACAAAGAGAGAAAAAAAAGAAGCCAAGCCAGCAGCAAAAAACAGCATCTTGTATTTAAAGATGAGCAGTCAGACAATCATGTTGAACACCGATATCTCTATCCGGCCGACAACAAACAAAGCTTAAAAAAAGTAAAGACACTCTTTACTGAAGTTGCACACACATACACAAAATAATATTATTGTTTTCCTTTCGGAATGTATCTCATAACATAATAATGGTAATGAAATGAAGAAGATGAGAATGATGATGATGATGATTGTAGCGCTGTTACGAGTGGTATCAAGATTCATGCCTGGTAGTGGCTTGAAAAGCGCCTCAACCAACCTCATCAAAGCACCAGCTCTACCACCACCACCACCGCCACTACCAACTCCAACTCTCTGACGACGACAAGGAAGACAGCAGAAAGCGACCAAGAAGACTTTACAATTATAATCACTGATGCGAGGAGTAGAGCTGAGCACAGCATTTTGATTTTTTTACACATAAGTTTACGTGTCGTGAAGTAGTAGCCTGTTTCGGAGTAAAAAAGGAGAAGAGGAACACACAAGCGTGCAGAGTAAAAAAAATGAGCAGACATATTATCATGATTGCAAGATTACACAAGTCTGAGCAAAAATGAATGTACATTTTATTATTATTATATAAGTCTATTAGGTATATTAGCATGTTTGTTCAGTAGGAAATGTTTTTTTTATTCACTGTCAGTCCGCCGTGGCAAGAGGACTGGGAGGACTTGCACTGATTGTATGAGCATTTTTTTCTTTCTTTATTTCTGCGGGGCACAAAGGTACAAAATATATTTGTTTCTGGTAGCAAAGGAAGCAGGAGCTAGGCTCAAAGGGAAAATAAATGGGATTAGTGATGATAAATAGGCAGTCTTTTGTGTATAAACAGCCTGATGACGTAGCAAAGTAAGTTGTGTAAAAAGGCGGAAGGGTAACGAGATACGCTTCTTGGACTGCCGGCGTGCATTCGAAAGAAAAGAGTATGACTTGTTTGCTTAAGCAGAGCCCTGCCATGGTTCCTCTGTCCTGTTGGTCCATTCCTTTTTCAAAGAGAGAACGAAAAAAGAACATAAAATTAAGCTAAACGAGCCAGGAACAAGATAGAACGAAGGACCCTCTTCCTTTTTTACCTGCATTTTTACTTCCTTCAAGATTGTGTTGTGTATTTGCTTTTCTCCAATAACTATATATTAAGGTTGTGTATACAAAACTGATTAAATAAAAACGTAAAAGGATATGTCTACATTTTGGGTTTGTTGGACAGGACAATAATACAAAATGCTGGCATGTTGTAGTTACATCTGCAGTCTTATCGTATCACCTTGATCATCATCATCATCATTAGACTGAACAAGTTGTCGTATGCCCTGTATATTTGACAAACAACTTGATGTGCAACCATTTATTTATCTATGCGCTCTCTTCTACCTTATCCGGAGATTGCGTCTTGAGAAGAACAGAAGAACACAACCAACAAAATGAGTAGTAGCCCTGGTAATTTATTATTTTCAGATTAGCCACGCTGTGAGCAAGCTTAACTATATTTTATCTCTTATTGCTACCAAATAATATGGAGCTTGGGGTATACTCACTTAATAATAAAATTAAATACGACGAACAGCAAAACGACTTTAATTTTTTATTCCTTTCAGTTACTCAATCCTTTACCTATATGTCCGCATGAATCACTTGAAAGGGCTCATCCCTTTTATGAGCCTTTTTTCGGGTGGCATCATGATTTTCATTATTGAGCCATCCATTATGCACCGTAACAAGTAGCGTGAATTGTGAACATGATCAACCCTTTGTCCAGTTCTGGGAGATTGTCCCGTTTAATAAGAGCCAGCAGCAGCAGAAGCAGCATTGACTACTGAGCGCATTATTGTCATTATATTATCAACGTGATCATCCATTCTGTCAGGATGGTTTGGAATTGTAATCTACCGATCGAAAAACCCAAATGGTATAAATAATGTGTGCCCCGGAGAGAGCGAGCTCTTTCTAAGAATGTCATTACGAATAAGGAACGTATTCTTGATGACATCTCCCTCATGTTTATATTATCATCCAGGAGAAAATCAATAAAAAAGGATTATATCAACAGAGATCAGATCACTGGACTTTTAACAATATAATGATTATCTGTGGAAAATCGTACAAAAGCTGAACAAAATTGCAATTATTTTTTAGTTGTAAAATTAACGTGTCAGTGAAATTAAAGAAACTTCAAATAAAAAAAGAGTAAGCATATTGGCTATTACTGTTTAGCAGACTATTTGCTTTTTTATCAGTCATTCCATTCTCCATTTTTAATACCGTCTAATGTTTTGTCCCAAGCTGCTATTGTGATGCTGATAATGACAACAATCATGACAAAGGATCCTCCGCCTTCTTTTGGTGGAGCTGATACGAAAATAAGGTGGTTCCAATAAAAGCCGTCCAGGTGACATTTTTCTTCCCTCTACACACGAATAAAAAGGATAGATCCTTTATACACCTTTTACTCTTTGTTTGTATCATGTTCTCTTGTATAAAAGCAAGCTATATAGACCTTATATGGGTTCACATACAAATTTCTTTGGTGTATTTTCAAGTTTTGTATAAAATCACAAAACATTATAGCGACAATGATGTGTCGGTCACGGACAAATTACACACAATCATCACCAGGCCATGTTACGGTAGCAACAAAAAAACTGCTAAATAATAAGCATAATGAAAGGTTGCTGAACACGAAGGTAAAAATTTCAGGTAAGAACAAAAGGAAATCAGAGGGAGCGAGAGCATCCATGTTGCTTGTTTGTGATGCGATATGTGGGAAATATCAACACCCATCGAATCATGACATACAAGCATACATTATGAAATGGAAAACGGAGCCAGTAGCAAAAAAGCAAACTCTGAACAGAAGCCGACAAAACAAAGCTGTTTTCTCGTTTTTTCATTGTCGTCATGAATCTCATGATTACAAAAAGTGTTTGCTGCTTTTTGTTTGTGTGCCTGTCTGCAATTACTAACATGCATGTTATTTTATAATATATATACCACAAAATACTTATTTTTACTTTTTGAAATAAATATACTAAAAAATACATGAATCACATGCTATTTTTAAAAATGCGCTGCCATATACAAGTGAACTGTTTTTGAAACTGATGAAAAAATTATAGATTTGTACAGGAAATCTCTCGTTTGACAAAATCATAGTTTGTAGTCTTTTCACGCATACACGCATGCATGAGCTTAGTCACAGTTGCACACACAAAGAGAAAAATAGGCATGCAATGTTTGCATGTTAAGATTTGTTTTAGATTGCACACACGAAATAATGTGTGCTAGTGAAACTAAATGTTGGCCTTATAAGCTTGGTTGGAAATGGTGGGGCGACTACTACTGTGGTTTAGGGAAAAGGTTGACTGACTGTCTAATCGATGATGGAAGGTGGAAACAAGCAAATAATGCGTACTTCAGTGACTATACTTTTTATTTGAAAAAACCTTCAGCAAATAGTACAATGTCACAATGTCACATTATTAGCCTTTTTTTCTGTGTAAAAAAAGTAAATATTCTATTCAAAAGAAAGAATGTTCTACATAGTTTTTTCATGTGTAGAAGTCCTTGCTACTTTTTTGCTTCATTTGATATTTACTTTTTATTTGAAATGTTCATTTGTTTCCAAACAAAAGCCATGTTCAACCTCTCGTTGATTTGATGGTGACAAAAGAAGACTAGAGATATTTTTTATTCCACTTTTCTCTTTTCATTTTCCACCTTTTTTAAAACACAAAGTGACTGATGATACCTTTTTGCGTATGAAAATACACACTCAATGCGTACACTTTTTTCATATCATTGTCATCATTTTCTTTTGTTCTTGTCGATTTCTCTCCCGGAACGATTCCCGAGCTGTGTCTATTCACTGATCAAGACAGGGTAATAGATACCAGAAGAGAGCTCTTCTCTAGAATTGCTTATTGTCTTTGGTTTCCACATCACATTCACGGTCTTCTCTCGCACGTTTATATCATTCATACAAAACCTAATATTATTTTATGCTGTAGCTACTTATTTTACTAATATCATTTTGTTAATAAATAAATAAACAAGTTGTGAGTGCTTAAGCTTTCTCATTCTCATTGTCCCCTCGTACACTGAATTGTACACTTTTGGAATAATATGAACAGTAGTACCAAATGCAAAATGTGTAGAATGTTTTCTTCCTTTTAGAACGTTTTTATTTTCTAATGGTACAGGCCACAAAAACGCCCTTTTATTGCGTCACAAAATTTTGTGCTTCTCTCTCTCTCTTTCAACCAAAAATAATGCAGTTTGACAGGGCGAGCATAAAGGGCAAAGAAACACTGTCAACTTGAATATTATTTACTTGTAGCTGTTGTTGTAGCGCCGTTGGGTTGTACACTTTTCTAAAATATGTTGTTTCTAATAAGCCTTCACGTGTAGTCTAAATACAGCTCAAAGCATCATTTCAATATTTTTCTCATCAAGAGCATCCATAAGAAAAAGAAGAGAGTTGCGTCATATCATATCACTTAACCATATAGTTTTTGCCATTTCATTCATCATGTGCCCCACACACATACAAAACACGGCATGAAAAGGAGAACAGTCACGTTTGCTTACACAAAACTTCTTTTTTTACATGTTTTCTGTCTCTTTTCTCTCATCTTTATGATGACGATGATGAGATGAGTCTCGGCCCAACCCAAAGAAAAGGAAAGGTCAATGAATATTCTTTCAATAAAAATGATATAGTCGGGCGGAAAAAGGTAACACGATACTGTTGGACAGTTCCCAATTATCACTCTCTCAGAGCCTATCCGCTAAACTAACAAATAATGATAATGTTTTGTAAACAGTTTGTACAAAGTGTGTATATATACCATAATATTTAAGGACCAACAAATGCCGTGTTTTACTACTTGTTTCTCTATACAAAGATGTTATTGTCTCTGGCTCCCTCACGTATTTCCTTTATTACCAGCTAAACTGACACATGATCATGGTCATATCTTCAAGGGACACACGTAATCTTGTAAGCTTGCAGCAGACTATGAAAACGAAGGAAAAGACACGAAAAAAACGTGAATTTTGTAGACAGTTTGAAAAAAATGCTATCTTATTTTGTTCATTCCATTCATTCATTTGCGTTCATTCATTCTGATTCTCACAATCAGTGGGTGTACATAAAAATGTACAGTAGTACACACACTTTTTGCCTTAGCGGCTCTGCTTATTAGATTCGTTAAGTTGGTAAATTATTGCATATTAGGGATAATTTGAGAATGCCTGAAATAGCGGAAAAGCAAAGTAGGGATAATTATGATTCTACATAAAATATGACTGTGTATAAAACGCTAATAATGATCTCTAGTGTGCACGCAGGCACAACAATATTATAAATGGCCACCACACAACCACGACGATACTATTACTTCTTTCGTAATGCCTGTAATATCTGATTACTGGCGTTTAGTGTTTTTATAGCGTTGAATAAAAATACCAGCAAAATATTACACTTTTTATAATATCATTACTAATAATAATAATTTCTTTCCGTCTTATGGCCGTATTATATAGCTTGTCAGCACTTGGATTGTATAACGCCACAAAATACACACCAAACGTGAGGGCGTTTACAAACTAACCAACCACCATTATCACAATAACAGCCACACGATAATATACTAAATATCTAATAAGTTTCACCATTTCCCCACAACAACGCTGCAAACACATACCAT
>CM056173.1:42658575-42689903 GCA_029691765.1 Entomobrya proxima | reverse complement strand
TATTACAGTATTTTCTACTTCCCCAGAAAACCTTTGGTAGAGTGAAGAGACACCCACCACACCATAATACCACCAGCATAGCCTTCATTCTCATCGCCACCACTTCCATCACCACTACACTTTAATACAAGCCAGTAAGTTAGTTCTTACTTTTATTGGCGGAATTGAGCATTGCTGTTGGGAATGTTTATATGATCATGACTACTAACTCGTGTTTTATAATATTATTATCTATTTACTTATTATGATGATGATCGTTCCTCTAAAAGCTTACTACTCTTTTCTCTGCTTTTGCCCAAAACAGTAATCGTGTATGCTGATCTATGAGCTTGCTTCTACTACTACAACATTACTATGTGCTTCCCTTTGCATTATTTATTTCCACAAGGATAGTTTCCAGTTGAACAAGTCAACTCTAAACACTTTACTACTTATTCCTTGATAAATTACAGCCAAGAATGGCAGGAATGGCATCAGTACAACAGCAGCAAACAAAAGATAAATAATACATCTAATCTGTTATTCCCAAGTAAATTCGGGCAAGTTTACTTCACCAAAAGTGCATGACCCAAAAAATCCTACATGGATACATTGTTGGGCGCCGCCGTTGAAAGTACAGTGTAGTAAGCATGAGCATCGTCGTATATAAATTTCCATTTCCATGATCCCATCAACCACCACCACCGATTTTAGTAGTCTTTCCCATAATTTTTGCCTGCAGAAATATAAGAGAGAAAGCTCAAGGAAGCATGACCACCTCCACCACCACCAAAAGTGTAATCGAACCACATGCTCATTACACACACTGCGTTTGGCTCAAACAAATCCTGACAATTTCTGGACGGACCACCTGGTTCGGTCACTCACGAATGAGGCATACGCAGAAGAAGAACCTTACTTATCATTATTATCGTATAAAAGCTCAATATTATAGTATTTAGTTATTACTTACCAGGTATAGCTGGAATTCACCAGCATGCACTTCTCCACAGTTCTGTACCTTCTGTTGTATTTGTATTGATAGAAATCATTGGAAATTGGTTGGGAGCAAAAAGAGGAGAAACACGATCCCACTCAATTTCATTATCGAGAGTCAACGAAAATTTTTGTGAATTCATCCATTGTTGAATTATTGCAATTGCAATACTATACGCATCATACATATTGCTACACCAAAAAATAGTGAGCAGATTGGCTTCACTTAAAAATCTTTTCCTTTTTCTCATGAATTTTTAATGCTGTGTGTACAAACTTTTAGGCATGAAATGAAAATTAGGTAGATATTATAACAAGAGGATAATATGCAATCGTTTTGTATTTATAATACCTATTACACTTTGCAAGGTTAAGCTCAAGCTCTCTGTGCGTCTGCTGTGCTTTCAATGACAATCCGATTATTCTACTTATTACCCTTACAAGTGGAATAAATGAACTGCGCGTATCATGATTCATGACAACGATAATGACGATATGGTACTTAAAAAAATGTCTGAAGGGACTTGTCACAACTTTAACTGAATCATTCTCATATTATTATTGCTATTGTTGCCATTGTTATGATTATTGCTGCACAATGTTTTGGTATAAAGCTTCAAAGTTTTTGGGGATGATCGTGTGTGTGTGTTTATGTGTACCTGAATAAGTGCATAATTGAATTGACATTGGACAATACCCATTGTTCTCAAGTACTGTTGACATCCTCCGTTCGTTTTTTCCCAGAATGACAGACACACAACAGAAGAAGATAATTCTCTTCCAAACATTTTATCCAGAATTTGCTTTTATTTATTATAAAACTGGATACAAAATCATATACAATTACACCGGAGGATGTTTTGGGTGCTTGCTTGAGCACAACAGCTTATAGGTAATATTATATATTGTATTATATAGCAAGAGGCAATAATAGGTCCATTGTGTTTTCCTCTGTTTACTCCTGCTATCCATTTTGGAAGGAGAATGCGACATGGTTCGTTAAACGGATTTAGCTCACGGTAATTTACCTTTTACCCTTAAGGGACCACATCCGCAGTCGTTAGAATGTCGCCAAACATTTGGATTTTGTGCGTGAGCTGTGAGCTTGCTTGTTATAATGATAGTGTGCTTCTTGTCATTTCACTCTTTTTTTCCTGATTTGTACAAAGAGACTTGTTCGGTATTATACCAAAAAGCTGCGGTAACAGCGAAAAACAGCCGCAACAGCAACAGCACAGAAGGCAAAAAAATGCGACAGAAAACTGACAAACAAGCGAAAGCAGTACTTAAATAAAGTTAACCATTACATAACCAAGTTTACCCTTTATATATTTTCCTGCTAAATACAAGCTGATTATCATATACCGACACACATAACATGTTATCGAAACGCTCTGTTTCTCTTTCTTCTTTTTCCGCTAAAGGTTTAAGTACACAGCCCCTTTTGCATTTTATAAGTACACTGCTTGCTTGTTGAGTATATCATATCATGTCGTTAATTGTCTGGGTGGGTTTACAAATGTATACTTAACTCGCGGAGCATTTTCATGACACTAGCAAGTTAATGGGTTCTTAGCACACAATCTCTGTATTCCATCTTTTTTCTTCTTTCGTTCTACTACTGCACGACGAGAAATTATCTTGCTTTGGGTTTTTACTGCAACAGCGAAAACCACACACATGCAAAACCTTCTCGTGTGGTGCTGCTGAGCTATATTTATTTTGGAGGGTAAACCAGCTTTAATTTTCAACTCCTTTTGCTAGTAGTCTGGGTAATTCTCAACTTCCCTTGTGCGAAATACGTGTCAAGAGAGAGAAAAACTTGTTGACATTTTTGATTGGGAAGTAGAGACAAAAGAGGTGAGTTTTGGGTGATGAGGATAATGATTAGGTAAGGATATCCTTTCTCCTTAAGACAAAAACCACAAGAGTGATTTCGTGTCAGCCAAAAGGGTAAGGAGATAAAAGATGGGAGAAAAAGATAGCAGATGAGAGTGGGTTACTTGTAAGTCCCTTCTTGACCAACTGATATTTGACATTTGGTGATTTTCTGGCCTAATTTTTATAATTTTACAAGAGGTTTTATAGAGAAGACCGTTTTAGAACTACACGCAGACAGGCAGGTTGTAATTTATGGGTTAGGAGATAATCGTGATGGATAGTGTATTAGGTAACATGACAACAAGGACATTTGAGCAGTTTAAAATTACTTTTAAGTGCCTTTCAAACTTTTGGATATAAATGGTGTCAATGAAAGTTTCCAGGTATTTCTACCAAGCTATCATTTAACGGATTTGGGCAGGCAGATGCAAAAAAATATTGATAGACGTAAGCCTATAAAATAGCAATTTAGTACTTGCATGTGCACATTAGTTAATTTTAACCAGAGTGCCAAACCGATCAAAACCAGAAAACCCCTAAAAATTCATAATATTCAGGTAAAATGCAGCCTGACATGTAGGTAGTATTGCTTCCATGTTCCCCATTACCCCTCTTATTACACAATACACCCTTTATTCACTACTCACTCATTAAATTCCATTAACATTGACAACGATGAACAAGCAGTCCGCGTGTAGTTTTTATTATCTACTTTGTACTTGGCTTGTTGGCAATGGCAAGCACATTTCCCAATTTTACCACACACACACGCTTTTTAATATACTACACACATAATACACGTTGTTGGTTGTTACGTATTGGTTCTCTTTATGTTTTAATGCCCCGCTTAGTAGTATTTCTCCGTGTGTGTTTCCCTAATCCATTGCACATAGCGTGACTATTAAAGAACAAGATGGAACATATACTCATTGAGCCAGTCTGTTGAAAAAACGAGAGAGGAGGAATATTAGCCATTACCTACATCCTTGTAATAACTGATGATGGCACTTTACCAAAAAATTTAGTATTTGCTCACATTATTATTGAAAAAAGTCAAAAGCAAGTCAGCTATTTTTCTTTTAAAAAATTTAAGTAAATAATAGTTGTGTATTATACAATGATTTTGCTACTGTGCTGCTGTGTGTGTGTTTCCTTGGGTTTTTAACAGCAGCGGTACAGCGATAAAATAAATATATAATATATATTCTCGCGCACTTATATGACTTTATCATCAGATTTTTGGTTTGCTAGACACCATCATGTTTCCGAGATGAAGGTAAAACGTGTAATAGTGGTAATGTAGGTGGTTTTTCAGAAAAAACGAATGCATCGAGCAATTTGTCTACTTTTGAGCATAAAATGATGTGTTATCTGTGAAAAGGTAAAATTTTCGCAGGAGTTGATAATTTGCTACTTCCTTTTCTACTTTACAAAAGCAAAGCTTTTTGACATGAAGTTTCCTGCGCCCTCGTCGTCATCATCATCAACTCAGGTAGCCAAGCCACTTAACATGAACTTCATAATAATAATCATCATCATCATATTCTCAATGCTCATTCCATATTAATTGGTAACGAGGCTATATTCATCTTCTTATCTCTTTTTTACAATTCACTTTACATTAAGTAGAGTATAAATTCACATGAAAAGTATATAAAACCAAGAAACTGGCATAACAACTCACTGTGCTGGTACTGGCCTGGCATGCATCCCTGCGTGCATCTCAACATCATCGTATAATCACCGCAATCATTAATATCATCATGGCAACAAGAACAGCTTATTACAGCACACTGCAGAAGCTCAAACAAGAATAAAAGCTTTTGACGCGGTTAATCATAAAAAATGATAATTAAACTGGGACTATATGCGCCGAGGATGCATCTTTACAAACCAAAATGCAAAATGTGAAAACTTGTCAATCACCCATATACCAGTTTTTGAACTGCAAACGGTAGCAAAAGCACCTTTTTCTCAAAATTAGGCAAAACTTCTCATTAAAATGAACATTATTGAGGAATTTTATACGATATCTTTTTGCTCACGTACTCCATTTATTTTTATTGCTTCATCAGTTCTGCTTGTCCTGTTGCTATTTATTAGTGACTTGTACATAATGCATAATGGAGTTCTCTATCTATCAATTTCTTGACGTGACAAAAAGGCTCAACAATTCTTCTCAAGATTATCAATATTTTCTTTACATTCACAGTCCCAATTTGCAATGCAGGTATGTACTCAAGGCTCAAGGAAGAAGAAGAAAGTTTTTATTTATCTCTCTCTAAAAAATATGCAGCCATCCATTCATCTGTGTATAACAAGTATACAAACAAGTCCTCTTTTACCCAATCACAGCATTATACTCTTTTTTCCATTTTTATCACACAGATTTACAGTGCCTACCTCTTTCTTCCTTGAAATCCTTTCCTTTTATATATTTTCTCAAGTATCTTCTGTCGCCACTCACCAGAAAATTAGAAAATTAACATTATTCATTCCTCAGCAAATATTTGGTATTCACAAGGAGCGAGTTTGTATGACCAGAAAAATAGATATGTCTTACAGGTTTACACACAAATTAAATGCTACATCGTACATAAATACTAAATTTTCATTCATGCTGCTTGCATTTTGATTTTTTATTCACTCCTTTTCTCATCTCAACCTTCTCAGAGATGGGGAGAAAGAGAAGGGCTTTGAAGCACCATCGCCACCATGATTCTTTTCTATTATGATTATCATCAGAATTTCACCTGGTCCGGTTGGTCCCAATCTCTGCGCATATTTTTATACTTTCATCATTCCTTTTTTATTTCATACGCACCAACCAAATAATATACTGCTATTTATCATCACAGCCATCATCGCCACCACTACAGCTTCACTACTGCACTGCAACCATTATATAATACTTTGCAGCATTATTATAGCTGCATGGGGTCGTTAAGCATAAAAAACCAACAAAGTGACAGTAGGCTTTACAAATATACTGCTATTGTCTGTTATTAGCCATATACGTATCTTAACTAAACGGCGAGAATAAAACCACTTTTGTGTGGATGATCACATCATAATACACAGTGAAAGCTGAAAAAAATGAGCACGCTAGTAATAAGTAGTAACGTTCCAAAAAATTATTTGCATTTTGTCATTCTGTTTATAAAGCAGAGCAGCACAATGTAATAGGATAGCGGCTTGTGCTCTACAAAGGTGTTTATGGGATTTTTCCTTCTTTCTTTTGACAAAATTGTGAGAAGAGCTGAAGAATAAAAAAGCGACCAAACTCATGATGATCATGTTTCAGATGTCGGATAGCTATTCATACAAAGCGCTGGCATGACAGTTAGTAGGATCCTCTTGTGAGTGTCACCAACACTAACAAAAGTTGGAAAGAATAGAGAGAATATGATGGATAGCCATTTTTTATTGTGGCTTGATAATAGAGATGTACATGTATTGTGTGCACCCCGACCGAACATAGCAATCGATTCTGTGAATTTTGAATGAATGCATAAAATATTCTGTGCTGCCGTATTATTCTCTACGTGTATCATTATATACTTGAGAGCTGTATTGAATGAAATTCAAATTCAGCTTTAAATTAGCATGTGCAAGAAGAAATGAATAAAAAGTATTTTTTATTTACATAAAATTATTATCTGGCTAATATAAAATAATTACATTCAATTAACTCAGTTAACAGAAAAAGATGTAAACAGGCTGTGTGTGTGTATTTACAGGAGAAGCATTTTCTTTTTCAATTTCATACCTGGCATATTTTTTTACCTTAAAAAATCCCCAACTTTCCATGCTAGAACCTCGACAGATGCTCTTTTTTTGGGTAAACTTTTGTTTGCTTTATTTTTGTGTAAATGTGAGAACCGAAAAAGGAAGGACAGGATTAGGATTGCGTGTGCTGTCTACTTCTCTCTTTTTAATTTTTCCCTACATTTATATATATTATTCCTATATAGCCATTGCATTCCTGGAAAACAGAGAAACAAAAACGAATGTGCTGACAGGCGGATACATATTTTACTTTTTTACACAGAAATTACACGGCTGTGCATAAATTATCCTTAATAACTGTCGACTTATTTCCAGCCCTAAAAAATTGGGCACTGCACGATTGATACTGACAAACAAGAAGACAGACAAAGATAAAAACAAACAAACACACACACTTATTCTGTAAATTAAACTTAAATTAATTTCATAAAATAATGACCATCTCAAAAGTATTCTGTGTGTGCTGTGATGTTTTTATGGCAGATGGATAGGTGGGAAATTAAATACCTAGCTGTTATGGACTGAAAAAACTACAACAAGTGCTTATGGAAAAAGTCAAAACTTGTGAGCCACGTACTAAACAAAGTAGTAATATGCCACAATACTAGCAATATAGCTAACGCGCATCCATTTCATCATCATGTGCTCTTCCATCATAAGGTGTAATGAATGGCAAAGTTTTTCGTAAAGTGTGTACACAAAGGGTAAAGGCATGTCAACGATTGTTATCAAAATATTCACAATCGTTCTGCATGCATGCACACACAGTAGCTCAATTATCCTTATTAGGGTTATAATTGGCACATGAACAGCACAGATCAAAAAAGGGAACAAAAGAGTAAAAAAAATTGTGAGGCTCAACTTTACTCTCTCGTTAGTAACGAGAACGGAATATAACTTTTGTCTTTTTTTCATTTACACTACACCAAGCCGTTGATTTAATTCTGCGTGAAGGTTTTTACTATGTTTAGCTGCTAACAAGAACATGAAGATAAAAACCTATCAAGGTCCGCGTTTTGCTTTGAATAGTTGTAATCACAATCACTTTGCTGATCACGTTGAAAAAGAGCACATCACAGGGCATAGTTAGCAATAAATAGTGAGTGTGATAAAAACCGGCGTTCCACGCATCACTCTTTGACCAAAAGACTATTTTGCATGGCATGTCATGTCCATTTGATGAGGATGACCAATGCTTCTGATTACTTTGTACAATGTTATTTTAACTTGCTGCTGATGAAAGGAATATCTCTGTGTAGTCATCCAACGAAAACGGCGTGCTCTGTGAAAAGTAAAGTGACCACAACAAAAAAAACGTCCGCGTTCTACCAATTGTCATTCTATCTGTCCATCAAATCATGGTTTTACCGCAGAGAGTTGGCTTGCCAGTCAAGTTGTTCTTGCAGTAATGCAAACAAGCAGACAAAAACGGCAAATATGTGTACTACACAGTACAGAGGCAAGATGATAACGACAACGACACGCAGAGTCATTCACAGTTTAGCTGAAATGTTATAATATCAGCTAGAGCCACTACCGCTAAAAACAAAAGAAAAACCCATTGTCCGTCCGTCATCCGTAATGAGGAAAAGCGACGGATCAACCCAGGAAAACAAAAGTCAAAATCAACGACACAAATCTGACAAGATGGGATGATCATCATCATTATCATCATCGTCAGCATAGCACGATGAGTAGATGGACAGGGCGGCAGGAAAAATGAACGCATTGCAGAATGACTAAGCGAGAAAAAATTCTGAACATGTGAAAGGGTCAGTGTAACTAATTATCTGTTTATTGTTCTAATTCATGGAGCATGAGTTTCAAACTTTGATTCTCCGAAACTAGCCTTTGCCACGCCAACATTTTACTAAATCTGTATAGAAAATCACTGAAAACCTATTCGTTTCTGTTGAATACACTTTTTGATAATCACTTGCCTTTTTATTCTTGCGTAATGCCCCGTAAAGCTACTACTTTGGCAAGTGATAAGGTAGTTTGTGTCAGTCAAGCAAAACAAAATCCAAAAAATTCTCTCTGAAAGGTAGTGTGTGTGGGTGTGTGAACTGAGAACCCTCCCACCCTCAAAACTTTACAATAAATTATTATCGCATTATTCTTGTTGTCGTAATATTGTGATCAGTTTATTTTCACCAACAAATGAAGCTTGACCTGTGCCCGAAATTTGAGAAAGGTGTTTAGCTAGCTATCATTGTTGTTCATTTGAATGCTTAGGCATTAGTGAAGTTAATCATTATTCTGCTGTTGGTTTTGTGGGTAATTTGAAATTGTCCCTTTGCGCACACACATAAAAACCACTGCTTTTTGGGTTTTTCAGTTTTTCCCTTGTGTCCAGCAGGCTTTGTTGAATGCATCTTGAATAGATTTGGTCTCTTTGTAGTACAAAAATAAAACTATTATTATTATTGCTTTTATTATATTCATTATTACGGCTACTCAAAGTAGCCATTACTCAATGGCCAGTTTTTGTGCTTGTGCCACTATATTTCTAAGGAAGAGCACAAGCCATAAAAGCAGTGAGAGAATAGGAAGAAAAAATAACAAAGCGCTTTTGTTACTTTTGAGAGAATTGGAATAATAAAATGATGTGTATAACGAGCATTTGAGAGCCCTTAGATCCGGTCACTTTCAGATGAATGACCACCGTAACGAATTGAAACGTAAACAAAAGGGTGCTGCTGCCGCTGCTGCTGCTCACTAACAACAACAAAGTACACCCATCATCTCATCACCACCAAACTGCCACACCGCCAACGCAACCAGCGGATTGACTATTTGACAGCAGTAACAGCAGCGGTGGTTCTAGCGGTTTTTCTATGATACTTCAACGAATGGACAATGAATCTTTTGGTGAGAATAAAAGCAAAAGTGAGAGTAGGGAAAATAGCAGCGGAAAGAAAATAAGATACAAAATGCATAATAGCTCTATATACTTTTATTAAGTTAACTATCAAAACCGGGCAAAACAAACGCATTGTTGTGTAAACGGAGTAGCGCACCGAATAGAGCCCATTGTGCAAGAATCTTGTCAAGTCATCCGCTACCAATTTATTTCACGTTTACTTTGTATCCTGGCTTAACTGAATGGCTTTTTCTTTCTGGCATTCACTCAACCCTTTCAATTTTTCGGTGGTTTTGCCACTGCATATACAGGATTCCCAACGTTGCAATAATTTTATATATAGAAAGCAACTATGCGGGTGGATTTGGATGGCTGGATTGAAAAAATGGGAAACGGATAAAGTTGTAAATGAAAGTGGTCGTTGATGGGATAGCTTTTATAAATCTCCACTTTGAAAATTATTTCAAAAGTTGCATTTTGGCAAAGGTGGGAGTTGGGGTACTTAACAAAAATTTTTGTGTTTATTATTCACGCTTGGCTTTCTTTTCCGTGCCCTGGTCGTACGGTCATCGTGCGGTACTCTACTAAATATTTCCGTATAAAACGTTTATTTTTCAGTTTCCCAGGAAGAATGCATACAAAGATCGTTATAATTGGATGAGCAAACTGCATAATGGGGCTGTGAAATGCCTTATTGTTGTGAAATGAGATGAGATGAGCCTGCTTTCGGTATTGTACCTTTTACGAACTTTTCTATGGTTTGTTATGATGTATGTAACGCAAGAATTGGATTATCCCCAGTTTTAAACAGACAAACCGATGTAAAGTGAATATAAAAAAAACAGAAGAATAGAAAGATGAACAGAAGTTTAAGGACCCAAAAAAGATTTTCATTTCCGTGAAAAAGACGAGCACGAAAGATAGTGTGTGTGACGATGAAATGAGGATATAGTTTTTCAGGTTGGTTTTTCAAAAGACATTTTTTGTAAGTGTCTACATGCATGATGAGGAAAAGATGGTTATCATTCAAAGATCTGTGAGCAAATAGGATAGTTGAACCTTATGAAAGCGGACATTTACTAATGATAAATCACACTATAATATCAAATATTATTGCAGGCAATTAGTGTTCTCAAGCAGAAGCATGTTTAACCAATACAATAAAAACTGTTTAATGAGCAACAGTAAAGGATCCAGTTTTTTCTCTCAAGTACGCACACAAACACAAATGAAAAAGTAATTTCTTCCTTTTTGCCTTTGTAAATGTAAAACCTTTGTACCTACATATTATCAAGTATTTTCCCTATTTGTTTAAGGTCAAGGAGCAAAACTACAGGAAAATATGAGAGGAAGTAGTCAAGCAGAAATTGTCTCATGATGAATTATGAAGGAACGGTGTATAAAGTAGTGAAAATGCCTAATTGTTTGATTGTTTGCACACCTATTATCTTGAGAAAGAAGGTGAAATTAAAGTGTGTAGGTAACTACGCACTGGGAGCTTTGTCGGTATATTTTCCTTTAAAGCTTTCCAGTACAATGTTTACCTCTGGAATTATTACTGTCAACTGTTGCCTAGGTATTTGCTAGAGTCACATACAAAATGTGCACTTTAAACAAACACACACACAGAAGTAATGACATGTCATCAAGGATTTCTGAAATAAATATTTTGATTACCTACACATTATAGTGTAATCTTTGAACTTTTTGCGCGGAAGAATAACATCAACTGTTTACATAAACTGGGCAAATTGACAGGTTAACAAAACAAACTGTGGAAACAAATGAACTTGTTTAAAATTTCGTTTGCTGACTTGGCAAAACCAAGCGCTAACATAAAATGGTTTGCTTTTTGTTGCTCTCTAGCAGGTTGGTTGTCAGCATTACTTTTTTGGAAAGCTTTCCCCGTAATTTAGATGCATCTTTCATTAGTGGCGATGATGGGGAAACACTTTTTTGGCTTGCTGTTCGTACTTGCCTCGAGTTTGTATTTTAAAGCATTTAAATTGATTAAACTTATTTGCATATTTACACCATTAACCCTTTCCAACTTGCCAGTGGTTGAATATTGCGGTTTTGTCTTGTCATTATGGATGAAAATTACCAACTAATATTACTGGGTGCAAGTGCATTATGGTTTATTTGGAGAAACCAGCCTGAGTGCCATTTCAAAAGACAACCCTTTTGAAGTTGAAAACGGAAAATGTTCAAAAAATGCAGTTATCCAAATGTCACAACTTACACAACAGTTGCATCCCTTAATTGCCTACTTGCTTTGTATGAATACCTTTATTTTTGGGAATTGCATTGCATAAGTTGCATCATTCTATGTAATGGTCAAAGTCAGACTTTAGCTGAGCAAACTTTAGTAGCAAGTAACATTTTATTAAATCAAGGCAAATAAAAGCATTGCAATATTTTTACATCAACTTGGGATTTCCCCCTTGAAGAAAAAACCTTAAAATGTTGGACAGTTGATGGTAGAGAAACGACGTAGAACATGCATTTTATTTTGCCTGAAAAGAAACTGTCACGATTCAATGACTCTCTACGAACCTTATTCAATGCTCTCTGCACACACAACTGAATAAAATTAAGCGGTTGTACGCTCTCCTTAATAAAGACATGATTCCGTTTACAAAGCCATTGCAATAAAAATCATCTAGCCACTCGCCTGCTGATTTTCCTTGTTTCCTTCCTTTTTACGCATATCGTTTTCATTTTTTAGCATCACTCATTCCCCAGCAAAAATGTATAATGCTGCTGAAAGCCATTATCGTAATGATAATACAAGTTTTACACAGGAAGCTGATGTCACCCGTCACGAGCATTACAAACTACTGTGCTAATACCCGCACTCCTGAAAGCCGCCTGTATCAAACCACTATGCTTTCTGTGTCGTCTAAAATCGGAATCCTCTCTCCTCGTGTGTGTAAAAACTTGTGCTTTTGTTGTTCTCTGCCATCATCACCAGCAGCAGTATCAACAAACAACTCTATTTTTTCTGCTCATGGGAGACTTTGAGTGATAAAAATAGCTTGCCGGACTTTTTTCCTGATTTTTTATAGGAAGAAAGCAATATCACCACTCACGGCTTGAAAAGTTGCATTAATATTAACAGCGAAACGAATAAATCTTGAATGGAGCATTTGTTGTAATTGTAATAAGCGGCGGCATTTGCTAGAGCCGCATTTAAATAAAGGAAGTAGGTACATCGTCGTGTCATCATCAAGTGGAGGGTGAGAGGGAGAGAAAAGACGGTTGACTCCAAGTATTTGTCGATTTGTACAAAAGTTCAGCAAAAGCCAAGCACTCTACGATAATCATGATGATGTTGATACCAGGGAAAAACTTACATTAAGCTAGAACGAGAGATACTTTTATGTTTGTATGGTGGTTGTAGTAGTAGTAGCTCTGGAAGTATTATGCATTTAAGATTGCTTTCCGAAGCAACTTTTTTTCCTAGCTCCGGTTTGATTGTGAAAGCCGTAAAAAGAAGACCTGACACAGCAACAGTCACCCGAGAGAGTATCATCCAAGTTGTTTTTATTGAAAACGCAAACTAAGGAAAGAGGAGAGAAAAGAGTCAAGAGAGACAGAAACGAGAGAGGGGTCTTGCGCTTCATTCCTTTTTCCTTCACTTAAACTACCAAACTACTACAGAAAATTTTATTTTATTTTGTGTGATTTGCTTGCTTAGATTTTGTGCAATACTGAGAATGCACGGCAGGAAGAGAATGAGTGAGTACGTGAAAAGCTTTGGATGATAAAGTTATATATAAAACTTGCTATTATAAAGCAAAGTTGTAAGTTTTTGCTGCAAAACGATGGAGTATTGCCATTGCTGGTAATGAAGATGATGCAACTTTGAAATCAAACTAGCAATTGGTGGTGGTACCCACCAAAAGAATTACAAAATTGCATACAAGCATGGAACATAGTTTTAAGCATCCGCCGACTTTTCCTTCTTACTCAGCCGAGCAAATCACCCATCATGATCATCATGTTCCTCATCGTCATCACGATGATGCGTACAAATAGAGGTATAATAAAAAGTCAGAAAAGGGCCATAAATAAAAATGCTGTGTGGTGTTAGTCGCTCTCCGCCGTGCCATCATCATAAATGAGCGTCATCATCACCACCGTATCATATCCACTGTAATAAGCTGTGTGCAATGCTTTTCATTTTTTTGTCCAAGTTTATTTAAGAGAAACATTATCATGCCACTCTGGCAGAATAAAGCGTAATAACTGCGGATTTATATGGCTTAAAAGATTTCTGTACATGAGTTTCCTCGTGCTTCTCTCTTCATTATTGCAGCAACACCGCCATCATTACTACTCAAGTACGCAAGCATCTTATACTAACAGCTTGAACATAATCAAAAGTTATAAACCAAGAAAATATCAAGATAATTTGAAGTTAAAGCCGGCTAATACAGACATTTTCAGATTTCAGACAAGAGTTGATCGATAGGAAGCATATTGCGTGGAAATGATATGGGATTATGATGATTGCGATAATCATGATAAAGGTTGAAGGCTAAGTGCTACTAATATAAACGAATAAATAAATGATGAAAAGTTGGAAAATAAGTAAAAAAGATTAATCTTTAGGGTGATGATGCAACCAGAAAAAACCAGCCAACAAAGCAATGCAGCTTTATACATAATTTTGTATACATGTTGCCTAGATTGAAAACAAATTGAAATCGGATTGCTTTCACATAAAAAATGTCCTTCTCACGGGTAAACACTTACAAAAAACGCAGTCAATATTTCAGAGCAAAAAAGCTATAACAAAAAAGGTGGCGATTAGCATAATGGATCGCAACTAATTGGTGACGCGTGTCTGCTGATGATCCGACACAAGTTGCTATATTCCCCGGTTGAGAAACATGAGTCCTCAAATGACAGTTTTTTTTCAAGGGATCATTTCTGAATGCTACTGCTGACCTGCAAAAGAAAGAAACTTTTGGGGACACACAAAACAAAGTTACAAAAAAGGGAAAAAACCATCATCACGTTACTACCGCCGCCACCATCCAAGTTTTTATTTGTTGGTGTGCTTACCAAACTGTTTGAAATGGTTATACTCTTTTAAGCTATTGTGTACATTTTATTTATTGCGTATTATTATGATTGTTGTTTATTATTACAAGCTATCATTGTGTGAGGTAGCAAAAGAGGATTATATAAGTTTTGGAGTATCTGTTTATGTGACGATGGGAAAAGTCATCATGGTTTTTGAAGGGTGTGCATGATGCCTTTTTTTCAACGATATGCATTCGAAAAGAAACATATATCTCCACAGGATAATATATAGTTTGGAAATGCACTCAACAAGCGCGTGTCCACCATCAATTTTCAACTTCCGGTTTTCTTGGAACGTACCAAAAATGTGGGGAAATCTTCTTTTGCAGAGGAAAAAGTATTTTCGTTTACAACGTTTACTCTTGCGCAACCATTGCACCAACTGTTTATAACAGTACCAATCAACCTTGGTTTCCACTTCCTTTTAAAATATATATATTTCCCCTTGCACAGTTTTCAGCAAAACGGAGCTTTCCTCCTTTTTGCCAAAAAAAATCAAACAAGCACAACAGCTTTCATTCTAAGCAATGACATAAATTTTTAAACTTTTGTGTTTTAAATCAGGCTAAAAATTCAGAAAGAATGCAACTATTGCACTCAACACCGAAATTACCACATTTTAAATCTTGATATTTTGTAAAGATAACCATTTCCGTACTGATAGCTGAAATTTTATAAGAACATTTTACATTTCCTTACCCAGTCAGCATTCAGCATGATCATTGCTCCCCAAAAGAAAAGTAGTTCACACACGCGTTACCTTACTTTAAAAAAAATTGTATCATTCCTATCTGGGTTACAAAATCATCTCCTTTTATAGTGACATAATAATTACCAGAAAAGCGATTGTGCGATATCTCCCAAGATGGATTATAACACAAATTTACAGAGAATCATAATCATTTAACATTTTATGGGTGGAGTGGACTAGTATATTGCCGCAAAATAAAGTTTCTAACAACGTTTTGCTTTTAGCACAACATAATTTACTAAGATATACATTTTTTTGTTATGATGATGATACTCTGCTCTCTAGCCATTTTCCACCATTTTCATCTTGTGCAATAATAATGCAACAGTGGTAATAATAACAATCATGCACTCTATAAATATATACATTTTAGTTGTGCAACAATGTATCCACATAACTAAATAGATAGCACAAAGATTTATTGTTATCCTAACAGCTATCTGTACAGTTTGTTCATCATGATCATCACCCAAAAGATCATGCTCATCATCTCATCAACATCAATTTGAGCAACGAGAGTCGACAAAAAGTGAAGAAAGCCAAAAAAAGAGAGAGAATCAAGAAAGACGAAGCAGAAGCGGTGAGTAATGCTTACGCACAAACACACACACAAAACAAGGAACCTTTACTATTTTGTTACTTTTTTTCTCCTGCCGCACACTCACTGCACTCCACTCACCCACCGTGAAACCCTAACTATCCTCCGTCGATGCGCAACGTTCATACGATTTGTTGGGAATAACGACACGCGATCATGTTCTAAGGCCATAATAAAGGGTATATCAGAGAATGACATAGAGATACAACCAAATAGATTATGGATATGCGTTTAGTTTTATTTGCTGGATGATACTGGGATGATCATGATCATGATGATACTCCCTCTCGGAAGGAATCACCAGAATCCTTATCACCACCATTCCATTTACAACAAAATTGTAGTAGCAAGTTTGTTGGGCGCACAACAAAAACGAAGGGTAAGTATAAAAAACCTCTTTTTTATCATCAACTTTTATTACAACAGAGTATCCCACAGTTTTTCGAGTGGTAAAAGTTGTAAAGTAGAAGCAAAAGTAGCAAAATCAGAGAGAAAACGTGGTGTGTGTAGGGTAAGTAGCAAAAACTGAAAAAAATCAAAGAAAAAAACGAAAACTTTGTTGTAGCGCGATATCAACTTTTTGGTTGCATTCTCAGTGGAAAAAAGATATCAGAAAGTTTTGTAGGAAGTAGAAAAAAATGTTATAGTTATGCATGCACTGCACTTTCCGGACGGTTAAGTCAAAAGTCAAGCAACACTGCTTTTTCCTTCCCTTGTGTGTTCCTTGAGCAAATAATATGCTTGTCTTAGGATTTTTTGGGGTGATTTGAAAAGGCAATGAAAAGAGAATCGGTTCAGTAGCTCAGTAGTAGTACTTTTAGTTTGTTGAACTATCTATAATATGCAGCTATAGAAATAAAATCGGAAAATTCTCAGATTTATTTTGCTTTTTGAGAATGTGGATGAAAAATTAGTGCTGTCATCAAAGACTGGTTGTTTGATTCAGGAATTGGGAGAATGCATGTTTTCGAAAGGGATTACAAGAGGAATTGAGCATGTACATTTTTTCAATACGTTGAAAAAAGGTTGATTATCATGAAGATGATGAGAGGACTTAGTATGTTCCTTGTGGGCTCTTGTACTATACGCGGCGCAGAGTTTTGTCTACTTAATAAGCTATCTAACCATCATAATAATGCCGGCAATGAGATGAGTCTAGTTTTAAATGAGAGTTAAAAGTCAACTTGGTACATACTTGTCTTATAAGAACACTTGACTTGTTTTGCCGCGGTAGCTAATTGAAAATGTATTCACTTTTTTTTCACAAAGACGACGACGTCCACGGGTGTATATATTAACTAAAGCTGTGTAGTAGATATAGTGCTGAGCAAGTATGGAGAGCCTTTAAAAGTAAAAAAGAAAGTCTCCAGCCAGGCCAGACAGAGACGCTTGCTCTGCAACAAACGTAATCAGATCACTTTTGATGCGTTACCGCAACAGCAGCAAAATATTACGCTTTTTTCTCTTCTTTGCTTAAGCACTCTTTTATTTATCTAGTAAATAGAGTGAAGAGCAGAATGAATTTGGATAGAGATGAGTTGTAGTAGAAGCTGAGGCATCCTCTGCTTCCTTCCTTTTTAAGTATTTATGCATAATATGAAGTTCTGGTGGTGGTGGTGGTAGAGATGAGGAGGAAGCAGGGGAGAAAAAGAGGAGAAGCAACATTTATTCACGTACCACCAAGCAACCAAACCGTTGTTGTGTCAGACCGACACCGCCAAATAAGTGCCACCTCAGAGTGAAGCCAGCGCCACGGAAAGGGATGGGATCAATAAAAAACGACTGGAACATGGTCTTGAAGAATTAATTTTTCAAATTTAGAGTTCTCATTTTTTAAACAGTCGCAGTCGTATATACATAAAGGTGGGGAGGAAGCCGAGACGGAAGCTTCACGTAGTCTCTGGGGTGGCTTCAGTTAAAAATAGCATTCTAATTTAAAATTGATATGGTTTCTACTTTGCTCTTAAACTTGAATTTAAATACAGAATGTCTAAACATTTGACAAATTTAGTCCTCAGTCGAGTTTTGGGATGATTTTTTTGTTTGCTTACTTGTTTGAACCGATAGAAGACACAAGTAAAAATGAATTGGCAATCAAACTCCATGGGGCAACACCTACATGCAAAGTACAAAAGGAAAAGCCTCTCAATTTCTTTCACTTATGGTGAGCCATTTGCTCTTGGTCAATTTGGCAAAATTATTTGCTTCCAAATATGTACAACAGCTTTACTATTAGCCAACATTTTGTCCAGACATTAAAAATTAAGAGATTTTCATCAGACCAGATGACAAAAGCTTCTATTACTATTCATTTGCATATTTTGAAATGGGAACTGCTTATAGCTAGCGTGTATTCTCTGTTGTACACTTGACGATGACATGATGAATAGAGGAATTATACGTCAGAGTAATATGCAGTTCTGTCTAATAACTAATCACGCAGATGATAAGAAGTCAGCTTCCAGGGTAATTGCGGCGTGCCTAATAAGTAGATTTTGAGTTATAAAAACAGCGATAATTTTACCTAATGCAGATTTAAATGCTAACACGAATAATTATCCTCTCTGAATGGCAAACTACTTACATTACCATGTTACTACTGCATTTGATAGTTAGCCACATTTTTTTCTAAATCTTTCGCTTTGTTTCCTACACGCTTTATTTTCAAAGGCTAAGAACTGCACAAACCAAAAGGATCGGCAAAATGGTATTGCATGGTATGGGGTAACCTTAACTGGAGAACAGGGTGGTCCTGCCTGTCTTAAAAAACGGTCCGTGCTTGATAAGTTACCCTTGTTGGCTTCGTGTTACCACCCGGTAACCGGCTGCTTCGACACGGAATTTTTTTCTTTCGTCTTCTTATTCGCATTCCAAACTCATTCTTTTTCCTACCCATAAAAAAGTCAATGACGGCCCACATTTTTATTAAAGTTATAATATTCCTTAAACAGTTAGCACTAAAAAACAAAAGGGAGTACCAAAAAAGAGAGATGGACAGACCGTTAAAAAATATCGAGAGGCATGTAATAATAGGCATCACCATAATAATAATTTTATCCACACATTACATTATTAGCATTTGATTGTGTTGAATCTGTCGAGATGGGCAGCCCTCGACACCGGATTAAGTGTCGCAACGCACAACAATGTACCTGAGAAAGTACACTGACAGACTACGCGTTTGATGCTTACATTGCTCATATACTGATTCCAAAATGTAGCATTATTAGACTTCACAATAGTTAGGTTTACCAATTGCATAATATGCATGTAGACTAAAACTCTATCCAATATGATAAGTATTCTTTGAATACACGTTGGCGTTAGGTCATGTAAGATTCCAACTAAACAAGCCTAAGCCTTACTGCTAGTTATGTGGTTAACGCAATGTGAGAATGCGTAAAATGCGAAATCTTATCACAAGGTACTTTTTCGGGTAAATAGTCGTGCGTTGCAACACTTAATCCAGTGTCGAGGGTTGCCCATCTCGACAGATTCAACGACACCTTACGCGCTGGACTTCCCGCAGAGTCGGGATTCCAAGGAAGGAACTAAAAAATGAAAACTTTGTGTTATTTTCCAAGCACATGTGTGCAATGTGTGTAGTAGACTGTAGACGTAAAAATATAATCTATCTATCACACTCCTCCTGTCTATCGACTTGTTAATTTTTTTCTAATGATTTACCAGGTAGGTAGGTCCGCGCTCTAAAAAGCCAAGAGGGACTAACCATAAAGTGAAAAATGACTGGAGTGTGATTAAGGGAGCCTTGTCAAAGGTGTGTACGAGCACACACATGCACGTGTACTAGTTTAGTTTAAAATTTACCATGATCGTGCACATGAAAAATGAATGACTGAACAAAAAAGTTTACCTTCCTGATACACTGACGTAGATTTTGAATTCTTGGGCGATAAATTCTGTTTGTGTATCATATTGTCTTTCTACAGTTAACCATATTGGATATTTAGTTTTTCTAATAAACACGTTACACTTTGGGGGTTAAATTAGTAGGCGTTTTTTGTGTTGTTCGGTGCATCAGACTTTAAAATGTACTTCTGCTAGATACAACTTGAGTATCAGCACATGATCAGCTTGAGGAAAAATATGATTGAAATGTCAATTTTCATGGAGGCTAATTACCAGCGTTGTTGTAACGATGGTGTGGTCAAGCGCAATGAATCTTGCAGCTATATTATGGCAATAACAGGGAAAGAATGCTAGTGAGCATGGTAGAAAGATGGTACATGTGCAGTATGAAGGCGTGAGGAGGATAATGAACTCATCAAGACTTTTCAGTACAATTACCAGGCTTACAAAACGCACACATACTATAGCAAGTTGTGTGGTAGTGCGAGAAATGAGCCACTATCGTATATTGCAGGTAAAGAAACGAAAATATTTCTACACCTTTGTAGCTTTCCGTAGAAGACATACAAAACAACGAGAAAAATGCAAGTACCTGTGCTACTTTTACGTATGGTTTAATAACTCAGAAAATAGATTAAAATAGATTTTCAGTCTTGCACTTGCATCTTTTGGTAAATGTGTGTGACACAATTATAAATCATGACATTTTATACGTGATATTATATGCTTTGAGTGTCAAATTACTCTTAAAGTTGACTACGAACAAACAAGTTGAATCATTATTCTATGAATTGTTTGCGCTTAATGTATGGAAGAAAAGTTTACCTAAAGTTCACAAAAAAGTAGCTTTGTTGATCCACGAAATATTTCTTAGACCCTAAAGGTTATCCCTGCTGTCATTCAAAGTTTCCCTTGATAAGACGGTACTTTAGGCACCCAAAAACGCTAGCAACTTCACCACAGCCCCAACCACTAATTCCCACGCCTAGCCTTATTTGCCACGAAGGAATAGCCAAATTGAAGGAAATGATGACTAACTAGGTAAATAATTGACCTCTGACAAGACACGGAAGTTTTACTTTTAACGGGCTACGTCACCCTTTATTAACGACAGAACTTTACTTTAACTTTTTAACAATTTCTCAAGAAAATTAACAGAGCTTACTAAAATTACTCCTACTCTGACCAAGTCTTGAGACCAACTAAACTTGAGCCGATGCTCACTCTTCGGCTTCACCAACCACACTGCCAATCTCTCCGTACTAACTAGACGTGTTTCTCCTCGCGACGGCGACCAAGTTCGAAGTCCCCTCCTGCACGCCGTTCTCCTTGCTGCTCTCGAGCCTCTGGCCAATCAGAGCGCTGGTCAAAGCTTCTGGAATTTTCCTGTCCTCTTTTCCCTCTTTTCTGCAGACTTTGTTCGTCGACATTCCGACCCCCAAATCAGGGTTAACGCCCTGATTTCCCATCCTGAGTCCTAACGGGCAACTCCTGTGTACGCTCCGCTTCCTGGTCCTGTTATCGGCTGCTCTGGGTTCGACGACTCGAACTTGTCCACGGCTTCTGTGATCCACTTCGGTGTCGACTGCTTCAAATTCCGGTTTCAGTGGCTCAGCCTCACTGTGCCACTTCTTTTGCTTGGCCACCAGAGCCATACCTTTCTTTGTCCAGCGGGATCCCTTGGCTTTCTTCTGGACTTCTCCTGCCGGCAAATTCTTCAAAAAGGGCTTCTTCTGCCCCTTGCCCCATGTCATCGCACCATGTCCTCCATGTCCAGAATCTCGTGGTTCCTTGTCTTTTTCGTCCTCGTTACGACTAGCCAAACTGTGTCTTCTTATACCGGCTACTCCGCTAATCATACTGCTGGAGCCACCAGACTTTTGTTTCACAGTCCCACTTTGCAGGGTTGATCCTCTGCCACTGGTCTCCTCAACGGCTAATCGCAGCTCCTTTGACTCTTCGGAGTTCCTCTGTTCTGGTCTAGCAAGCCGCACTTGTGCCATCTGCCTGCCACTTCCACTTTGTCGCCCCCTTCGACTTATCGAAATGGCTTCCTTCTTTCTTTCGTCTTCCTCGGTATCGCCAATGACAACAAGCTTACGATCTTTGTCACCAAGGCATTGTCGCGCTGTCGAGCTGGAACACGACACTGTCACTTCCTGCAACTGACTCCTCAGCTGCTCCGCTTCACGCTGACTTTCTTCCAGTCTCACCTTCAGCGTTTCCAACTCAGCTTCCAATTTTCTTCCGGGTACTGCACATTGCTCCTGGTTCAAGGCTACAACGTCCTGGATTGTTCTTCGCAGCGGGAAAGCTCTGTCTTCCTGTGACGCTGTGTTACTCCCATTGACCCTCATGGAGTTTATTCTTGAGCGCCGGCTCCTTTGACTGGTCACTTGCTTTCCAGCCAATACCCATCCCAACTTTAGCCGCTTTGCCATGGGCTCATTCTGTCCGCGCTCCAAAATCTCCCTGTGTGCCGTGAGAAATGGGTGGTCCTCTCCTATCACCATTTGGATTCTCACGTTTTCAAACGCATCCAGCTTTGCCTTCCTCAAGTACGTGTACTTGGCCTTCAGAGCAGCTGGGGACTGTGTGTACCTGCCCAGTCCAAGGTCAGTCAGGGTGCTCACGTTGCTGACCTTGTAGAAGGGTGCATCCTTCCAGACTCCTGACACTTCGAAAGCTGCGGAATCTCCTGTCAACTGGATCTCGATCCCTCCTACGCCCATGCACTTTGTCTTGACTGGCCTTGCTGTGATGCCCAAGTCTTCACAAACCTCCTCTTCAACCGCCGTTGAATCGCATCCACTGTCACACAGGCAGTAGACCTTCTTTGTACCATTTGGCCCACGTACCTTTATCTGGACCACCGACATGGGTTTTGACGGCTTCTTTCGCAGCCAATTCATCCTGGCTGGCTGGGTTCCCGCGGGAGTTCCACTGCCCTCTTCGGAACTTTCACCATCCGAAGCTTCGGCTTCTCTGCAGGAGGACCTCTTCTCTCCTTGACGCCATGGCTTTCCAGTGTAGTGCAACAGTGTGTGATGCGTTGCCTTACAATCGTCCTTTCCACACACACGGTCCGAGGGGCAATCCTTCTTCATGTGATCTCCTTCCAAACACCGGAAGCAAAGCCCGTTCTCCCACACGAACTTCTGCTTTTCCTCCAGCGACAAATTCCGAAATTTGAAGCACCTCCCAAGCTTGTGCTTCCTTCCACAACAGGGACACTTCTCTGCTGTGTCACTGGCCGTCGGGTTGCTGCTGTCTTCCACTGTGTTACTGGTACTCCGACTACTACTGTCTTCCCTTGTGACGTGGATCCTTGCCGACCCCCGTGTCCCACGTTGTTGCTTCTCTGTGTCCTCATCCTTGATCACAGGGATAACAAGCATTGACCAAGTATCGATTTTCCCTTCAATCCATTCGCCAAAGGATTCCAGGTTCTTGGGCTTTCCAACTTTGCTCTTCAGCCATTGTATCCATCCCTCTTGGTAGTTGGCTGGAAGCTTCTGTACCAATCTCCGGAGCAACATCACGTCATTTAGGTACACTGTCTCCTTCATGGACTTCGCTGTTTGGATCAGGAACTGGACCACCCTACCATAAGCTATAAACGATTCCAGCTTATTAGGGTCTGGGCTCTTACACTGCTCAGCCTTTGCTGCCAATGCGGTCAACACAATTTCTGGCCTTCCAAAACTCTGTTCCAGCGTCCTAAGGATGGTAGCCACATTCCTGGGTTCATTGAGCAGTCCGACGACAGCATCCTTGGCACTCCCTTTCAGTGCTTTCCTGAGACGGATAAGACTCTGGGAAGAATTCACTTTCCCCGGCGGAGTCGTCCGTTCGAACTCACTATGGAATACAGGCCAGTCTTCAGCTTTTCCATTGAAGATTGGCAAGTCTTTGTCCCAGTCCTTCTTTGTTCTCTGCGAGTCCTGGAATGCTTCGGCAAACGTCTTAGAGAAGATGGCAGCAAACTGTGTCAAGTCTCCTGCAGGGTTGCAAGGTGTATGCTGGGTCACTACTGGGGAAGTTTCCTGTGTTTCTATTACTGGGAGTCCTGGTGGAGGTCGTTTGGCTACTTGTTGCTCTGCTTTGGTAGTCTGTGTTCTGAAGACGGCAGCAAGTGGGTTGAAGTTTATGAGGGCGTTCCCTCCACTGTCACCGACAGGAACCGCTTGTCTAACTGCGTCCTCCCTTCTTCTGGTTACTGGAGTACGGCCTCCAACTAAATCCTGGTAGAACACTCCAGGTCCAGGGCTCTGATAAAATGAGGGTGGTGCCTGGTTATCCAGCCAAGCGCTAACTCGTCCTGCTGATGCATCATCAAACTCCTCATCAAGCCCTTGTTCCTCTTCAAGTTCTGCTGCCAACTTTTCTTTCTCGAGTTCCTCTCGTTCCTTGATAAACCCGAGCCTCCTTTTCACTTGTTCGTCACCATCCTTCACGGTGTCCTTCAAGTGAGCGACCTCACGCGTTAGCCTATTCCGCTCTGCCTCATCTGCTATCAAGTCAATCTCTTTTTCCATGTCGCGGATGGATGAAGTGAGCTTGTCACGTGCCTCTTGCCATGTCTCCCGGATCCTTAGGGATTCCTCCTTAGCGCTGAGTTCCACCTTTTTGCTGCGGGAAGACACTGTCGATGTCGTAACTGCTCGGCTGCGGTTACGCAATCCCGTCGGTGTACTGGTTGCTGCCTGGGTACGCTCCTTGTCCTGGACGGCTTTCAACGCCTCCCGCAACAACTTCAAATTCTCCGAGGCACCGGGGATCAACTGTCTTGCTGCGCTAACGTGAGGCTTCACGCTGTCCGATTCCTCCATCTCTTCTGCTGTGAACTGATCCCGGTCCTGGCCACTGAACTTCCTCTCCAGACCCTCGTTCTCTATCAGGCACCTCTCTGCTGATGCCTTCCACCCCTCATTCTGCTTGATCTCCTCCAAGATCGCCTCCTTCGGGAGCTCCAGGTACCGGTTACGGAACGTCGGTCCGGGTGGTGGCTGCGCTGCGCTGCTCATCCCAAGCGTCCTTGTGGTACTTGTCGGATTCCCTAATTCCCCATAATTGAGGCGATTCACTGGCATGGTCATCCTTCTCTCTCTGGCTGGTGGAGTACCGTCGGGGTGTGGCATCCTTTTAAAATAAACTTAATCAAACTTTGTTCCCAATAAAACTCAAATTGGAACGGACTAACCGTGAGTGGAGGGACACTAGTACCCAGCCTCCCTCGTGGCTGCGGTATGCTCTGCTACACTAGAGTAGTAGCCCACTATTTCCCACAGGAACTCGAGGGGTTGACTTTGTCCTCGGTTTGGGAATGGTCCACTCACGTCGGTTACTGTGTCTCGGGTGGTCACAGCTTTGTTACTATGGTTACGCTTTGTTACAGTGGTTACGCTTTGTTACAGCGGTTACAGCTTTGTTACAGCGGTTACAGCTGCCTATCCGTTGGTACCAAGCCTTGTACCACTTTGTACCGTTGGTACCAAGCGTTGTACCACTTTGTACAACTTTGTACCGTTGGTACCAAGCGTTGTACCACTTTGTACCACTTTGTTCCGTTGGTACAAACCGTTGTTTCAATGCAGCAACTCTTCTTTCCTGAGTACACGCTGCCACCGCTGTCCTGTCTTCTGCCGCAATCTGCTCCGGGATGACGCAATCCACTGTCCGAGTTACACTTCCGACTGCTCTCTGTCTGGTCGCAGGCCCCAAATCCGTCTTATCCACAGTTTCGGCACCACGTGTTGATCCACGAAATATTTCTTAGACCCTAAAGGTTATCCCTGCTGTCATTCAAAGTTTCCCTTGATAAGACGGTACTTTAGGCACCCAAAAACGCTAGCAACTTCACCACAGCCCCAACCACTAATTCCCACGCCTAGCCTTATTTGCCACGAAGGAATAGCCAAATTGAAGGAAATGATGACTAACTAGGTAAATAATTGACCTCTGACAAGACACGGAAGTTTTACTTTTAACGGGCTACGTCACCCTTTATTAACGACAGAACTTTACTTTAACTTTTTAACAATTTCTCAAGAAAATTAACAGAGCTTACTAAAATTACTCCTACTCTGACCAAGTCTTGAGACCAACTAAACTTGAGCCGATGCTCACTCTTCGGCTTCACCAACCACACTGCCAATCTCTCCGTACTAACTAGACGTGTTTCTCCTCGCGACGGCGACCAAGTTCGAAGTCCCCTCCTGCACGCCGTTCTCCTTGCTGCTCTCGAGCCTCTGGCCAATCAGAGCGCTGGTCAAAGCTTCTGGAATTTTCCTGTCCTCTTTTCCCTCTTTTCTGCAGACTTTGTTCGTCGACAAGCTTTTTATGCTTTTGCTCAATACACTTAGAAAAATTGTTAGAGCTTATAAAAGCGTTTTTTTCTAGGAACAGGAAACATTGTTAATTCCATTTGCGTTTATGATGACGTATTATTTTGATTGCCTAATGTATAAAAGTGGCTGAGGAATAAGCTCTTGTGCGAAAAATGCCACTGAGATTGAGACACGTAACGCGAGAAAGCTTTATAATATGATTGCTAAAATGTAATGTTGAAACAATAGTACGCAATAGTGTCATGCCAGGTTTTTTTTCATTTCCTCTTATAAACTCAAAACGTTTTCTACTTTCTCAGAATAATTTACTCTAATTGCCTGTATTATTTTCACTTAAAAATAAACTACCTACATATTGCATGAATGGGCAGGTGGTGATAACATATATTTCATGTCAAACAATACGCCTTATTTTACATTTACCCACCGAGAAATGCGACTTTTCTCCAAAAAACAAAAATATAGCCAATGAGTCATCTATAAAAGCTCTATAATTACAAGTTATTTGCTACGCAATTCAAACTACATGATATACATTTATAGTAAACCTATATTTTATGCTATTTTTGATTATCAGCATTCAGTTTGGTACCCAAAAAACAGGAAAAATAGATAGCTGACGTGTTATACACCACTAATGCCAGAGGAGCTATCAAATGATTCCACGTTGTACACATTTTTAGTTTTGACTTGACTTTAAATCCTGAATTTCATGCATTTTAAACCACCATTGATAGATACTCACTGACTTTATATCAGTTTTCGGCATTTCACGTTTTCCTGTGTGCTCCGTGTGGTTGGCTGTTTTCACAGGTTTACATTTTGCGGTGGGTGTAGACTGACAAACATGCACACACAAACAAATCGGCATTATAATTTAGATTTTTGGTTTGGAAGTACATTTTTCCTTTTTTACCGATGATTCTGGTGTGGTGGTAAACTTGATATTGCATACTGTGCCGACATTTTAGACTATTCATTGACATTATCGTCATGTTCTTGATGTGTGGTTTTTCTCTCTTTCTGTGCTTTGCAATAAAATCATAAATGCGGTGTTGCCGATAAGAGAAAAATAAGGAGAGTAAATAATATGCAATGCCCTAACTTCCTATAATATTGGTACTATGGCACGTATAATCAGATACCTGGTTCTCTGTGAATTATTATTGGGATTGGGAGTAGTTGGAAATAAAGACATGCCAAAGGCAAGCCTATATTCTATCTCGTTGTATTACTATTATTAATACTATTATTAAGAAATGTTTGAGAAGGAAACGTGCCTCTCTACACACCACTCGTCACTGAGAAAGAGAGATGTAATGGCAGCCGTAATGGTAACAATGATAATAATAAGCATGAAATGTAATACGACTCAGAGTATAAAAAAGCCATACACAAAGCAAATATATTATAATCAACTAATATTATTATAATTTTTTTGTAGTTGTGTCGGTTCCCTTTCTAGTGACGATAGTACTTACTACACACATCAAAATATAATATACTGCTATTGGTCAAAATCAAACAATCATCACCACACACACACACTTGTACATAAATTTATCGCTGAGGGAGTCGCAAAATCCAAAGTAACTACTTGCTTTTTTACACAAGTCGTGTTCTGATATAAAAACATTTTTTGACTGTACATATTTAACTACTTTCTGCCTGTGGAAATATTAAAGAGAGAGAAGTAATGCGCGCCGAGTAATATTATAAGTGGTAGGTTAGATTTGTGGCGGAGATAATAACAAAGCAGGAAAAAGGAGAAGGAACAATTTCATATTATTATTATTATTTATCATGATTTTTCTTGGGCTATTATCATCTGCCGCTTTTTACTTGAGTAGGTATAATATATCTAATACATATTGGGGCGTATAATCTAACTTTTAAATTCTGGTTTAAACCTAATCTTAGTTTATCCTTATCGGGTAAAACGGTTTAAGCCTAACGCTAATCCCAAAGATTAACCGGGGCAAGTTAAGCCAACTTTTTGACAAGTTAGCCGATACCAGCATCGAGTATTTTTTTCAAAAAAAGTTAAACCGCGAAAACAAGCTTAAATCTACGACCACCTGAGACCAGTCGCAAGTTGTATTTTCACTACATTTCAGGTTGCGTTTTTCAGTGCCAAAGACGTTCGTTTTTTCAGTTTCGAAATGCATCTCACAAAAAATGGCAGTGCCACTTTTTGTTCTGGACAAAAGCAGAAAAAACTTTGGAAAACGAAGAAAAATCCTTGAAGATTTTTCGGAATCTGAAGTAAAAATTCACACAGGGCTTCCGTGGTGGGCCGTTAGTGAATTCATTGAACTTTTCAAACCGTTAGAAGGGAAACGGCGTTCATCCATTCCTCTGGAAACAAAAGTTCTGTGCTTTCTCAATTATTTGAGATCAGGTTCATTTCAGTACGTACTAGCCAACGCCTACGGAACAACCCAACCAAAAGTGTCTGAAATCATTTCCGAGTGCACCGACCAAGTTATTCAACTGGCTCCCGATTACGTCTATTTCTTTAAAAATCCAGAAACCTTACTTGAGAGAAAACAAAAATTTTATGATATCGCCAGTTTCCCAAACGTAATTGGTGTTATCGACGGTTCCCACATTCCTATCACCGCACCTCATCAGGACGCCCATTTGTTTGTAAATCGGAAAGGGTATTACTCGATCAACTGCCAAGTTGTGTGTGATTCTAATTACTCATTTTTGGATGTAGTGGCCAAGTGGCCTGGGTCAAGCCACGACTCTTTTATTTGGAAGCACAGTAATTTGCGTGGTCAAATCTGCGGTGGAGAGTTTGGAGACGGTTGGCTGTTGGGTAATACTTCGTCAATCAATACGAATTTTCTAGTAATTAGTTTAAATTTTGTTTGAGTCAGCCTTTGTACGTGGATGCTGAATTGATTTTATAGGAGACAGCGGTTATCCGTTAGAGCCGTGGCTACTAACGCCCTACCTGAACCCTACAGAAGAGCGCAAGAAAAATTATAACAAGTCATTCATCAAAACGAGGACAATTGTGGAAAGGGCCATTGGTCTGTGGAAAAGTCGCTTCCGCTCTATGTGCAGGTAGGGAAACGAAACTACTAAATTAATTTTTAAAACAAAAACTATCAACGTTATTTGATGTACATCAGCATAACATTAAACATTGTAACGTACACAGAACTGGAGGATTCTCCTGCTACCGAGAAGATAAAGTTTGCAAATTAATTGTTGCCAGTGCAATACTACACAATAATTGCATTAGGAAGAGTGTGCCTTTTCTCCCGGAAGACGAAGCTCATATTGAAGAACTTATTTTAGAAGGAAATCCCCAGCCAACGGAAGCCCATCCTTATCATTCGTCATCTGCTACCGATGTTCGTAATCGTATTGCGTCTGAATATTTTCATTGATGTAAAGGTAAGTTGATATTAGCTCGCAAGCTGCTTATAATGTGGTGTACATTTGTCTGTCCGTCCACTTTACTTTTTACAACATGCTATTTAGTAGCGAAAATCATTTCACTTTAATATTTACATCGGGCGTTTGTGTATTCTCAACCAGTGATTACTAACACTGCGAATCACTAATATAAAGGTTTTTTAATTTTTAGACTTATTCCGATTTTAAAGTCAACCATGGGGGAGTCAGCTGTTTCACAAAGAACGCGGAGTAAAAACTGGTCAGCGGATGAAGTGTTGGCTTTAACGACAGCTGCTGTTCCATTCACGCCAATTTTAGAAGGAAGCAAAAAAGTGTCTGCCGCAACTAAGGAAACCGTTTGGATAAAAATTACTGAGAAGGTGAACATAGCAGGAGGAGCATCTCGTACTGTTGCAGAGACCAAAGTGAAGTACAAAAATGTCAAGTCAAGCGCTAAACAAAAAGGGGCTCACAACATTACTGAAATGGGAAAGACAGGAGGTGGACCATCAAATGTGCAAACCTTAAGTGCTGCGGAAGATGTCATGCTGTCCACTATTAAAGAAACATGTCTTCGTGGAGTTTCAGGTGGAATTGACATAAGCGAAATGCGTAAGTAATGCATTGAACGAGCCGCTTTGAAACAACTGGTTCTCAAATGATAAATTACTTGTAATTTTGGTTTGTCTATTTTTTGGTTTTAGATGCTCGAAAGAAGCAACACGTTGCGGCAACCTCCAGGGCTGCGGAATCTGCAGGATCGTCACGGCATAGTAATGGAAATCCTTCTGGAACGTTTGCGGTAACTGGAAGTGAAGCTGGAATGGTCAATTTACCAGGAGTCGAAACTGGAGCTCGCACTGGAAAACCTGAAGCATTTGGAAAAGAAATGGACGTCAATTTAAATGGAAGTGGTTTTGCCGAAACCAGGTTAACTAAAAGAATCGAAGCTGGAGGGAATGGTTTGGGCAACAGTGGAGGCGACGGAGGCGGTAGCAAAGAAAATGTATCATCAACGAATGAATGCAAATCTGCCCCTTTAGACGAACCAAAGAAAAAACGTGTTCGTGTTTCCGAAAAGTCACACACCGAGGTTCTTTTGGAAAGGCAAGTCAGTCTCTTGGAGCAACAAGTGAGTTGCTTTCAAACAATCATCAACCTGATGGGAGATCGAAATGAAATTGAACGGGAAAAATGTAATATTCTGCGAAGGAAAGTGATCCTGGATTCCGAAAGTCTACCTTCACAACGTATTTAAAAATACATTGTTCAGAGCATACATAAAGTTATAATATAATTATAATACTGTTGATTATAAATTACTGTTCAATACGTAATGATTTCTAGATTTGTGACGAGAATCTTTGGTTTGTTTTTTGTTTGTTTGTTTGTTTTGTATTGTTTTTGTGGGTACTACAATATAGTTGGTTCTTAGATGACAAAATGTAGATTATTAGTATTTTCATGTAAATTTCTTCGTTAATTTACATTCTTCATTAATTGTATTTGCGTTAATAATAATTTTATGTAAAGCTGACGCTAACTTGATTTTGTATTTTATTTGGGTTGAAATGAAATAAAGTTTAGTCTACTTTCTTAATCCGGATTAACTTTAATCCAGACTAATCCAAATTCTCGATTAAATCAAAATTTTACAAAATCCGGATTAATTTAATCCTAATCCTGGATTAAGCAGGATTAGTTTAAACCCTGATTTAAGAAAAAGTTAGATTATACGCCCCA